>QLOH01001040.1:0-178113 GCA_026901365.1 Sesbania bispinosa
GTTGATTCTGAAACGATGGTCCAGGGAGCATCCCATTGACAAGGTAGAATTTTCGAAGATGGAGATCAAAGTTCAGTTATGGGGCTTACCCCCTCACTGCAGGACCTCCAAGATGGGTCGGAAAATTGGAGCCTGCCTGGGTAAAGTAGAGGAATCTGAAGTATTTGAGGGAAGGGATAAAATTACTTTTGTGAAGATTTTGGTGGAAATTGATTTACACAACCCCTATTGCCTGGAATTCCTGTTGGGAGCCATAAGGATGGTATCTCTTGGGTAGACTTTAAATACGAGCGCCTCCCACAATTTTGCTATAAGTGTGGCCATGTCGGCCATGATGAGGACTATTGCAAAGCAACCAACTTCTCTAATCCCAATGATCTCAGTGGTGACAAAGAGTTGGGCCCTTGGATGCGTGCCTCTTATGTGGGGCGTAAAGTGATAGCAGGTCAAAGTCAGTCAAAGGGTGATTCCCGAGAAACGTCTACACAGAAGTCAAAGGAGAGTATGTCCCCTGACGTCATTGCTCTTTTGTCTGCCCTAAAGGTGACTTCTGACCCACCTCACAATCAGCCCCATACAGATTCCCCAATACGTGTTGAGCCAGTGATCCCCCTTGGGAATGATTCTACCGTCGTAGGGGGACAGGTGGATCCCACTCATGAAATCTCTATTGCTGCTCCCCAGAATATGACTCGGACCTCCCCTTCATGTGGTGACAAAAACGAAAATAATAAGGGGCATGAAAACAAAGAGAATGTGAGCTCTCCTCTTCACTGCATAACAAATATGCCACATACCTCTCCGCTACTGGTTACCAGAAAATGGAAGCGGTTAGAAAAGGAAAATGTGTCCCAATCAGAGCACCAATCATCCCTCTCTCCGTGTGGAAATAATAAAAGAAAGCATAATGATGATCAAATGGAGTTGGATGTGTACCCTGTTCCCCCCAAGAAGAAAGTCTCCAATGCTAATGACTCATCGACGGGCCTGGTTCTGCAGGCTTTCCGGAAACAATGAAAATGCTAGCCTGGAACTTTCGTGGGCTTGGGAACCCACGAACAGTTAGAGATTTAAAAAAGCTCATCACATCAAAGTTTCCCATGGTGGTCTTCCTTCAAGAGACCCGCAAGAAAGACAGTGAGATGATGAAGATGAGATACACTGGGGGTCTCAATAATGTATATGCAGTGAGCTGTAGAGGAGAGGGTAGACAAAGGGGAGGTGGTCTTGCTCTATTATGGCGTGATGAAGCCCAGATTGAAATTTTCTCATCCTCTCTGAACCACATAGACTTTAAGATTTCAATTGATGGGGGTGCCACTCATTGGAGAACCTCGGGCATTTATGGCTTCCCTGAACAATCAAATAAACACTTGACATGTGAATTAATTGGTGAGCTGAGTAACCAACAACAGGGCGTTGAATGGCTATGCTTTGGAGACCTCAACCTTGTTGCCTGTGCAAATGAAAAACAAGGGGGTAACCCACCCTCTAGCCATCTAATGGAGTTTTTTCGAGCCTCTATTCAAGACTCAAGCCTACAGGACTTGGGATATAATGGTAGTATATTCACATGGAGCAACAGAATTGCGGGTCAGGGTCTAATTCAAGCGCGTCTGGATAGGGCGTTGGCATCTCATGCTTGGGCTGAAAAATTCCCTGATGCCAAGGTATTCCACCTAACTAGGCACCAATCTGATCACAATCCACTGCTTGTTGACTTAAATCCTAGTCGGCCCCGGAAGAGGAACTTGGAAAAAATGCTCAGATTTGAGGAAGTCTGGACTCAGGAAGATGAATTGGTAGACCATGTATCGCTGGCTTGGGCTAACCCATCAGCTGATTTGGCAGCCAAACTACAACATTGTTTATTCAGCTTGGACAAATGGGGGGATAGGAAATTTAGGGACATACCAAAGAAAATCAAAAAGTGCCAGGAAAAGATTACTAAGCTTTCTGCCAACCTTCATATCCCAGGCAATATTGAGGCTCTCAAACAAAAGGAACAACAACTTGATGAATTGTTAGAAGCAGAAGAAATTTTTGGCACCAGAGAAGTAGAGTATTGTGGCTGAAATATGGGGACAGAAATTCCAAATTCTTCCATCAAAAGGCTAGCCATAGAAGGGAGCGCAATTGGGTTGACTCAATCATAGATGACAGTGGCCAGTGTTTTACTGAAGAAGAACAGATTGCACATGTAATGTCTCAATTCTTTTCTAACTTATTTTCCACAAGTTCCCCCTCCAGAATTGAGGAAGCTGTTCGGGTTGTGCAGGGGCGTATTTCTCAACCCTTGTTTAACATTCTATAGCAGAGGAAGTCCTCACTGCCCTGAAACATATGAAATCGTGGGCTGCCCCAGGCCCAGATGGAATTCCTGCATACTTCTATCAGAAATACTGGAGTTTGGTGGGACCACAGTGCATGCAAGTTATTCTGGAGATCCTCAACAATGGTCGTGATCCGGGTGAGTTTAATAAGACCCATATATGTATGATCCCTAAAATCAAAAAGCCAAAGCACACCAAAGATTATCGTCCCATATCTCTCTGCAATGTGATTCTAAAAATTGTGACAAAGACTATTGCGAATAGACTGAAAGTGGTGCTAGCTAATATTGTGGGGCCTAACCAAAGTGCTTTTGTACCGGGGCGGCTAATCACAGACAATGCTCTTATAGCCTTTGATATGTTCCACTACATGAGGAAGAGGAGAGCAGGTAGAATTGGGTATGTGGGACTCAAATTGGACATGGCCAAGGCATACGACAGAATTGAATGGAACTTTCTTGAGGCAACTATCCTCTCTATGGGTTTCCCAACAACTCTGGTACAATTAATCATGAGATGTGTATCCTCTGTTTCATTTGTAGTGCTCCTCAATGGCTTCCCCTGTGATATCTTTATTCCTGAGAGGGGATTAAGACAAGGTGACCCCCTTACCCCCTACCTATTTATTCTCTGTGCTGAAGTATTTTCTGGTCTCTTATTAAAAGCTCAGGTGGGTGCATCCCTTCATGGTATTAAAATTGCCCGCAATGCCCCAGAAATTTCCCACTTATTTTTTGTTGATGATAGCATAATTTTCTTCAGAAGCACCAATGAGGAAGTCCGCATCGTTCTCCACATATTAGAGTTATACCAAATGGCCTCTGGTCAACTTGTTAACTTGGACAAGTCCGAGTTGTCTTTTAGTCGAAATGTTACTCTTGACAGACAGATCATGCTCCAAAGCTGGATTCAAGTAAAGGCTGTTGGCAACCACTCAAATACTTGGGTATCCCTACATTTGTAGGTAAATCTAAAACCCAAATATTTGACTTCGTCTATGACAGGGTATGGAAAAAACTCAAAGGGTGGAAAGAACACTATTTGTCTACAGCTGGTAGAGAAATTCTAATTAAGGCGGTCGTACAATCCATTCCCACCTACATTATGGGATGTTTTCTTATCCCCATGAGCTTATGTGATGAAATTGAGAAGATGGTGAACAGATTTTGGTGGGGGAGCTCACAGGGAAAGAGGAAAATTCATTGGCTTTCTTGGAGTAGATTGTGTGATCCGAAGCAGTCAGGGGGAATGGGGTTCCGTAATTTTCATTCTTTTAATTTAGCATTGCTGGCTAAACAAGGGTGGAGATTGATTTCACAAAAAGACTCTCTCATGGCTCAGACTCTCAAAGCAAGATACTTCCCTCATGCTAATTTCCTTCAAGCCAAGTTGGGATTTTGCCCAAGTTACACATGGAGAAGCATTCATAGCGCCCAATGGGTCCTGCAGGAGGGCTCATACTGGTCAGTAGGGAATGGTCTTAATATTGATATCTGGAGGGATAGTTGGCTCCCCCGCCAACATAGGCATCATATTTGGACACCAAACACTGGTCAGCTTGAATCTTCATCCGTTTCTGGTCTCCTGGATCATGAACTGCACTATTGGAATGAAGATTTAGTTCGGGTATCTTTTGAAAATTTTGAAGCTGAACAAATCCTTGCAATCCCAATTCCTCGCTATCCACGGGAGGATTTACTGTGCTGGGAATCGAACAGGAATGGTTTATACTCAATTAAGTCTGGTTATCACTTCATTCAACATCATACAGCTGATAATGCAAGCTCTTCTGGTGGTGTGGACATTGCGACTCAGAGACAGTGGAAGGCAATATGGAATTCGAAGACTATTCTGAGACACAAACATCTCCTATGGAGAATCAAGAAAGGTTGTCTCCCTGTGCGTGCAAATTTGGTCCGCAAAGGAATGACAATAAATCCAATCTGTCCTCGCTGCAATGGACAGGAAGAATCCATTGAACACGTTTTTATCAATTGCCCCTGGACCCAAGAATATTGGCTGTCATCCCCATTGAGTCCGAACCATAATTTTCTGAACCATCACTCTGCTTCAGAGTGGCTAGATGCAGTGCTCACTTCACTGAGTACAGAGACAATTACTCTATTTCCAGCACTAATCTATGGCATATGGTATTCAAGGAATAAGCTGGTCTTTGACCAAATTGATACGCCCAACGCTGACATTCTCTAACAAGCTTCCAGACAGGCAACTCAATTTCGGGAGGCTCAAATCCGATCACATACCAATCCTGCTGAGCACCCAATTCCCTCTATCAAAAGGTGGATTCCCCCTGCTGAAGGTACTTATAAACTCAACTCAGATGTAGCCAAAATTAATGAGGAACAATGGGGTGCAGCTTCGGTTATTAGAGATCACACGGATCAATAAAAAAACTAAATTTCAACCCACACATGCACGAATAGATATCAAAGATGAAAACAGAGTGATCAGAGAGTCAATCATTCAATGAAAAAGAGACCCAGTCAAGTAGGAATTAGCAGGTACTCCATTGACAGTGTGGTCGCCGCTCTCTACAAACTCAAAGGTAGAGAAGAGGAAAACAATATAATAAAAATACATAATGAACCTGGAAACAAATATAGAATTACTCCAGGTACATTGTTATTCAAAGAACGGTAGCCCTTGTCTATTATTTCTAAATCCCATTTCTCACTTTGTGTCATTGCTGATATGTGATCCCTTTCTCTTATTTTATTGAAAAGCGAGGTTCTGGCTTCCTAATTTTTTTTTTCATCTAGAACAGGAAAAAATGAAGATTAGAAGAGAAGAATCATAAAGGAAGATAATATATTTACCTCTTCAAGTCACTCAACCCCTTTAGATTTGGGAGCCAAATCTCTCACAACAGCTAGTTGATGTTCTCATCCCACTTTTTTCTTTATCAATTATGGTACTGTAGCATTGCGAGCAGAAGTTCATCTTTCTCGTGTTTGAGCCTTTGTTCATTTGTAGATTGATATATTGTTCTGGCATGGCATACTCAATTCCAATATTATGGCATGTCAACCAAAAAATACATCATTCAATTATCTTAATCTTAACATAATAATATTGTTTAATGTTGAGATGAGGAGAAAACGAGAGACATATGATAGAATCCGTGTGTCCAGAATATACAGCGGAAAATAATATATATACACATAAGTGTATTTACAAATATACATAGTGATAGGCCCAAGCCCATATCTATCATATGATACACTAACAATAACAATCTAACACTTCCCCTTAAGCTGGAGCATATAAATCATATGCACCAAGCTTGTTACATATATAATCAATCCTAGGACCCCTCAATGATTTGGTGAAGACATCTGCCAACTGATCATTGGAATTAACAAACTGAGTAGTAATGTCTCCAGATAAAATCTTTTCCCTGATGAAATGGCAATCTATCTCAATATGTTTGGTCCTCTCATGGAATACTGGATTAGAGGCAATGTGAAGGGCAGCTTGGTTATCACAAATGAGGGACATTTGTGTAACCTCCCCAAATTTCAGTTCTTCAAGTAACTGTTTGAGCCAAATAAGCTCACAAGTAGCTGAAGCCATAGCTCTATACTCTGCTTCTGCACTGGATCTCGCCACCACATTTTGCTTCTTGCTTTTCCAGGAAATCAAGTTGTCACCAATAAAGACACAATATCCAGAAGTGGATCTCCTATCAGTAGGAGAACCTGCCTAATCTGCATCTGAGTATCCAACAACTCGAGTATGTTTATTGTCTTCATATAACAAACCTTTTCCTGGGGCTCCTTTAATATATTTTAGAATGCGAATGACTGCATCCCAATGACCAGCACAAGGAGAATTAAGAAACTGACTTACCACACTAACTGCAAAAGAGATGTCTGGACGAGTGACGGTGAGGTAGTTCAGTTTTCCAACCAGTCTCCTGTATCTCTCAGGATCTAAAAGTGGCTCCCCCTGACCTGGTAGAAGTTTAGCATTTGGATCCATAGGTGTGTCAACGGACTTGGAATTCATTAGCCCGGACTCCTCTAAAATATCCAATGCATACTTTCTCTGAGAAATTACATTTCCATTCTTGGATTGTGCTACCTCAATCCCCAAGAAGTATCTCAGTCTGCCAAGGTCTTTAGTCTGAAAATGATGACAAAGGTGTTGTTTTATCTGTGAAATGCCATGGTGATCACTACCTGTAATACCAAGTAGATACACCCAGCAGCTGAATGGCGATAAAACACAGAATGGTCAGCCTCACTCCGAGTCATACCAAACTGCTGGACTATTGTACTGAATCTACCAAACCAAGCCGTTAGCCAGAGTCTGATACTCCGAGTCATACCATAGAGGCGTTGAGTATCATTGGTGTAAAGCACCCTTGCCTGATCCCAAACCCCAGCACATGTCTCATGGGCTCGAAATGTCTGCTTCAGGGTAGGATGAATAGTCGACTTAAGAACACTGCAAATCTGAGCATCAACTTTGGACCAGCGGGGGCGATCTTTTTCGTCGATGGAATCAGCCTTCTGAGTAAGATGATCAAGATAATCATGTCCCTTTAGCCAGAGTCTGATATCAGAGGCCCAGGTATCATAGTTACTGCCATCTAACTTGTCAATAGAGAGTAAGACATTGACATAGTTAGTAAAGATAGGAGTATCAGACTTAGTAGCAGCAGGAGTAGCCATGGGTCAACTGTAGGAGAGAGAAACGGCCACAGGAGAGAGAAAAACGTCCAAAAAAAGGAAGAACCCGCGAGGACCAGACCTGAAACTCACAAACAAAGACCAGATCTGGGTAGAGGACACCGAGGTGAGTCTGGCGGCGGCGAGGGCGGCCGGACGCGCCTCCACGCGCGTCTGACGGCGGCTGACGGTGGAGAAACGCTCCGGCGAAGAAACGACGCGTGAGAACGCGTCGCTGCTCCGATGGACACGATTCCGGCGGCGTTGGACTCAGATTGACGGCGCGAGTCCGACGGTGGTGGCCCCGATTGGATTCACGACGGGCGGCGGCGGCGGCGGAAAAGAGAGAAAAAGTGCCAGAAAAATAAACGGCAACACGGGCAGACCGGAAACCGGAATGAGACACGATTTCCGGAAAAAATTTGACACCAATGGACAGTGGGTCCACTGGGAAGGCACGGACTAGGGTTATCTCTCGTTAGGCTCTAGATATCATGTTGAGATGAAGAGAAAACGAGAGACATATGATAAAATCCGTGTGTCTAGAATACACAGCGGAAAATAATATTTATACACATAAGTGTATTTACAAATGTACATAGTGATAGGCCCAAGCTCATATCTATCATATGATACACTAACAATAACAATCTAACGTTTAAAAATATTTATGTAGGATAGCTATGATTTGTTAGTGCAGATTTAGTAGTGTGAAATTTATAATCACATGGAACGGTGAACCGAGACGTCAGGATAAAAAATATCAGGAGGACTAAATAAGGCAAGAAAATGAAAATTAATGAACAATAGAAATCTTCATTAAGCAAAAGCTAAAAATAATCAAAAAAGTTGTAACAACATGTGACTTATATTCCCATGAAAATTATAAGGGCACATATGACATAATAGAAGTAATAAGTTTTCAGTAGCAAAATGCACCAAGCATTGAGAGGAAGTAATACAGCTGAATTTCCAAATCATATTACAATTGCAACAGGACATGGGATGCCAACTTTATTTCTCAATCCAAGATACCACACAACAAAATCAATCTAGTGAATTAGTCCTGCATAATATGTATTTTAAATTAGAATTTCAAGAGCTCTTGTTTGCAAAAGCTAATCATTAATAATACTTTTTTCTCTATATCTTCTGAACAAAATTAACTGTGTGTAAGCTGATTTTTGTGTATTCGCATTCCAAAATATCTTGTATATTCTATCGCTGCAGTAATCATTAAAGAATGGGTTGATCCCTCAGTGAAAAGAAACACATATTTTCAGTTAAAATAAAAAGGAGACAACGTGACATGTGTTGCCAATGTTTATCTAAGTCTATATATAATACTGAAGAAGAAAATGAAGTTAGGTGGTTGACTTTCACTCAAAGCCACAACGTTGATATAGAAATCAATCAAAGTTGTTGTCATCCGCCTGAATCAAGAAACTACCAATTTTAGAGCATTCCAGTAACAGTCCAATACATCTAAAGGCATCCAATATATATGCAAATAGAATAATTATGCAAACTTTGATTGTAAGGAGGCACTCTTACCTTGGTCTCCTCAAGCTTGCTTATTCTTGTTTTCACCACTTGATATCTACAAAAATGAGGGGAGGAGATTACTAAATCAGTAGGCAACAACATATTCACCATATTCATACTAACTAACAAAAAATTAAGAGTTACAAAGGTTGGCAAGTTACCTATAAGACTTCTCACTGTGAAAACGGAATTTTATCCCAACGCATTCACAGCCAATTTTTCCTGCAAGATATATTCAGATAAATCATATTACAATTTGAAATCTAGATATAAGATCAGATAGTCTATAAAGGGCGGAGGAGTAGAATGGGACCAACAATCGGTGTTTGCACGGGTGACTCCAATGGTCAAGCTAATTGAGACGGTGAAAAGTCCAAGAAAAATGTAATTACGGAGACGTTTTTGCTAGTACCTGAGTTAAGGGATAAAAAATGCAAGCAAGAGTTATTTCACATTCCTTCGCATAATCAGATCAAATAAGAGAATAAAAACACGACAATTGAACCAAAAATTACATATCAAAGAAAATCGAAGAGTAAATTGAGAATACAAATAGGGCTTACGTATGAAGGGGAGGAAGAGGAGGCCGAAATTGCCCCTAAGGAGAAGGTTGATTGGAGAGTAGAAAACGGTGATGACGGAAACGATGGTGGTGAGGAGGATCTGTGCGGAGAGGATGCCATGGACCTTGCGGATGAAGCCCCAACGAAAAGAGACTATCGGCTTTATTATTAGTACTAGCGGACATTCAGGCTATCACATTTTTTTTTGGAAAAGATGTAAAATTTGACTATTTACATTTTTAAATACCTTATATAATTAATTTATATGAATAAATTAAAATTATATTTATCATCTTAAATTAAATTAATCACAATGTAATATATAAATGTAGTTTGTATACATTTAAAGTTAAATAAATACAATTTATGTTCAATAGTTAAATAAATATAAAGAATTAAACTAAAAGAATGAATGATAGTTGCATTTAAGACAATCTAAAATAGTATTGTTTATTTACAATTCTTATTTTCTTGTCACCTCTATCCCTTCCTTAATTGGGATACCAAACAGTGAATGAATTCCGGAAAAAAAAATTCCTCCCTGTATTTTAGATGAAAAACTTACTATGTCAATATTGATAGCTAACCTATTAAAAATATTTCATTAAATTTAAATAGCAAATAAAATTGAATAATCGTTTACCTTGAAATGATTCTTGTTAATTCTTCATACATGACATTATCAATAAGCTCTTGGCGTTTGAAGAACTACATAATATCCCACAATATGTTATGTGCAAATGTTAGATATTTAATATCTTACAAATGTATTGTAATAGTTAATCATCAAAGAATAGATCAGAACCTGCAATATGCATATGTTTTGTTTTGCATGAAATTTGCTATTCTGATAGCTATATGCTGACGTTGCAATTTTACCATCCCTAATAATAATTCTAGAGTTAGTATTTGAGGTGAAAAAATAGTACAACTTATTGTATGGGACACAAAATATTTGTTTTATTATAAAAAACATAATTTTTATTAAATAAAACCTAATAAAACCTAATGATTAAGCGGTCGACTCCAATCTGATAACAATTATCTAATTATCTCCTTGAAAGTGGAGTTAGAGAAACCATTTTATTCAAAATTCAAACTCAAATATCAAGAACGATAAAAAAAATAATTTATAATAGGTCATATTTTTATGCCCTTATTGTTTATAGAACCAATCTGCAATCTGCCTTATTATTAGAGTGGTTAATCTCAATACATATTTTAAAAGTTTGCGTAACAATCTTAAAAGTGGAGTAAGAGGAATTAAATATAAAATGTTAATCAAATATAAAATGCAAAAAATTGCATTGCTTTATCATCTCTCATTAGAAGCGAATGTAATGGCTTCCTTCTGCTTGTAGTCAATTGCCTAATAAAAATATACGACATTCAAATTTTAAAATTGAGGATATCTTAGTAAGATACTATGAGATAACTAGCATGTACAAAACATTGACTAACCATTCATAGTTCCTAGAATTGCCTTTCTAATTTGAATTTCTCATTCAAAAGGTGCAGTTCCTGTTGCCATTGAATTTAGTTAGTTTCCTAAAATGCCAAAGTAGATATAACTTTCACACATGTGTGTATTTTACACCTTCATACAGGCAATAACAATTTGTTCACGAAATGAGAGGATCTCTTCTTCTCGCCCATTGCTCGTGAATAAAATTCCTGCAAATAAACTTATAATCTGATTGAATTGTATGGAGCTTCTTGTATTGTGCCTACAATGAATATAGATTGTAACTTGAAACATAACTCAATCAAAATTTTAAATAACATAGTCACAACTCACAGTAATTATTTGAAACTAATTCAAACTAAGGTCAGCAAACAATGAAACCATATAAATGATCCATATTAAGAAAACATATCTTTGAACCATATTAAGAAAACATATGTTTCAAATCAGGTTTAGAAACCAAGTAGTCTTGAGGATCTAGAACAGTAAAACCAAGTAGCATGGCTTGTCCCTCCTATTCATTTAGTAACTTCAACTCATAGTCCCATTTTAAGAAAAGCTTCTATTTTCAGATAGACACCTAGCAATGAAGTTATCATATGGACCTCCTAAAGACAATAATCACATTCACACCACAATCAGGATCTAGAACAGTGGGAAAAATAAAATTTATTTAAAGAATAGGAGGGAAAAGCATGATAACTCAGAAAATAGTTTAAGATAAAAATGAAGTAATAGCTGAAAGAGGTGGAAAATAATATAAGATTGCATTATATAAGATTGCATATGGTACAATATACCCTGTCACTGTAATTTTGCATCAAATCTGGTTTTTCTAAAGACAGCAAGTGAGAAATCTACCACAGGATACCAATTATACCAACCAAATGTGGACACACTACGTAAGTTACCATGATCCACATTAATTGAGACAAAATGAACCCAAAATATTAGCAATCCAGTTAATGATGCTAAGATCACGTAATGGTAACAGTCCAGCCCACAATAACTATAAAGCTAAGCAAATCTATTTACCAAGTGTGTCTCAACATCAAACCTCACAAATAGATTATCAGAAAATTGGCAATTAAATCGAGATTTGAAAACCAGGTTAAACCATTTCAGCAAACATTAACATTCATCATATCCTATTGTAGAGAACAAATAAAAGCATGATAGGGTATTCAGAATCCAGCAGTGAAATAAAAAGATAGTAATTATAGAGTTAGGGTTACAATTTCAAAATTTAATGAAGAACAATATAAACCATTAGTTTAAAAAATACACATACAAAGCAATCATGCAATGTATTCATGAATTCGAATCAAAAGTAGTAAACATAGAGGAAGCAAAATTCAAAAGTGAATAAAAGGGCAATCCAACATACATAGCATGCCTTAGTTTCGTTTTTTCTTATGAATTTAGAAGTGGGTGGAAAACTTTGAGAAACCAAAGGGCAGTCCAGTTGCGTTTCTTAGGCCAACAACAACTGTTTTATCACCTTACTTGAAAGTAAGTCTAAACCTGAAACAACTATATTGTTTAACATGTAGAATGCAATTATAAATCTATTCATATGCTACCTTTGATCATGGTAGAGAGAAACTGCACTAACATTGACAGATTGGCCAAAATAGGAATTGTTGTGGCAGTGTCTGAGCAATAGCTTGATTAGATTCACGAAAATACGTTGCTAAAAACCACATGGAGAAAACACATCAGACAAAAAAGCAAGCACAGAGACTCAAGCCATATTAACTCACATGGTGGGCGGCGAATGGGGCACGGCGGTGGAAGCACAGTGATGAAGTGGCTGACAGGGGTGTCCATCTGGCTATGGAGGTTCTGGGAACGATGGTGGGTCTCGGTTTCCTCTTCCCCTGGCCCTTTCCACCCCGCATTCTCTCTGTCTTCCCTCTTCTCCCCTCACCATTTCTTCCCATGGAGACCTCCGCGGCCTCCATTCCGTCTTCTGCATAAATTCCTGATTAGACAAAAAAACGACTGGGGGGCTGGATTTGATAAACGTGGGTGGAGACTGGAGAGTAAAGAGAAAATATGGAGTAACTGGCCTTAACTGCTTAATTTTTTTTCCAGTTTTTGTTAAAAATTAAGGGTAAAATGGGAAACTGAAATGTGGACACCAAATTCTTCCATCCCCTTTATTAATAGTATAGATATAGATTAGTATATAAGAAATTTTACACATACATCCAATGATGTGCTGTCACATTATTTATTGAATTTAATAACATATGAGATATCATACTCATTAATTGATGTGGCACCACATCATTGAATCAGTGTATAGTAATTAAACTCAATTCTTTTACCTGTGTATATGTGTATGTTACATAAAAAAGAAACAGGTTAAATTATTTTTTGTCATTTTTATTATATATAGTTAGCTAGATTAAGACTTGTACGGATAAATAAATACATTTATGATATTCTTAGGAGAATAGACATTTGAAAAAAAAAATATATTCATTTGAAAAGAACTTTTATATTTGCATTACTATATTCACTCGACATTTATTAATTTATGGGAAAATATAGATTTAATTTATATACATATAAATATAAACAAATATAATTTACATGGATTAATTAAAATCATATTAAAATAGCATTTTATGTACAAATTAAATTAAATTAATAATAACCTAATAGTATTTTTATTTTAGTCGTCTAGTGTTTTAATTAAAAATGCATGTGGTTTTTTTTGGTCAATATACATATTTTATTTTTATAGCCTTTCTAATGAAATGCATTTCATGATTAAATGCATAGAATCTTAAGATGATATTTAGAATACAAAATAATTTTTTTTGTTAGTTAGAGTATTATAACATTGTTATTATTTTTTTTGAAAGTGGGTTAATTTGAGATATATGATTTTTAATTATTATTATTATTATTATTATTATTATTATTATTATTATTTTAGCACAAGGATTTAGGTACATATTTGTTATTCAATCCCATGTTTGAGAACACACAAATTTTACCAAGCCACTTTTTATAAACCTTTAATTTATATGTTTTTCTTTACCCTTAAATTCAACAACATTTCCATGTATTTATCACTCTCTCAACTAAATAATTCTTATCTTTTAGATTATTCATCAACAAACAGATGCAATAGACATCATATCATATCTATCGACAATCTCAATTTTATCAATGTGTGTCTATGAATATATTGATTGGTTTTTAGTTTACACTTTATAATGTATAATTTGATCAAGTAATGATTACTTTGCTATTGGGAATGTATTAGAATAAGAACTTAGTCTACAATATCTGAATAAGGCTTTAATTTCAAGATAGTCATTAAGATGAGAATTGAATAATTCATTAAGAAAAGGGATATTTTTTAATTCCTATGATAAAGTGAACTTCAACATCCATATGGATCACTTGAGAAAAGGAGTAGCCTTTCAGAGTGGCTACTTTTGTCTTTAAAGCAGTAGGAATGTCTGCATAGATGAACTGTGAGTCATTACAATCTAATGGTTTGCACAAAGAATGAAGATTTAACCAACCCAAAATGAGTTTCTATATATTTTTCAAAGAATTATGCCGTCATTTAATTCATTTATAAAGTGAAACATTAAATTTGGACAAAAAAAATAGAGACATGTATTTATAATAAAAAAACATAAGTTATAGAAGGAAAAGCTTCTTGCTCAATACAAGGTAAAATGAGCAATTAAGAAGCTGGTGTGACTAAATAAGTGTCAAATAAGTTGATGTACATGTTTTTGTATTGCTTATTTGAGTGAATTGAATACTTATCTAGCACTTAATAGAACAAGTCATACAAAAATGTGTCATCGACTTCTATTAACGGTATTTTTATCAGTAACTTAAGATTAACTTGATGACTAAAATCTTTGAGTGACTAATGATGACTAATGATTTTAAGCTTTCAAGTGACTAAAATATTTGAAGGACTAACGCCGACTACCGAAGGGACTAACGTGGATAGGGATGACAATTAGACCCAGACCGAATGGATACCTATAAAATGGGTGTGGATCTGGATCCAGATAATTACCCTCATTTTTAATAGGTACGGGTACGGGTACGGGTACTATGGTACCCTACCCTGCCCATACTCACACTTATGCGAAATATATAATTCATTTAATTTATATATAGTTAACTTAATTTATATATATATATTTATTAATTAATTAATTAATTAATAATTTTTTCAAAAAATTAATTTACTCCCTCTATTTCATTTTATTAGTCATTTAAGGTTTTTTCACACAAATTAATTAAGAATAACAATAAATAACTAAAAAGATATAGTAATCTTACTAAATTACCCTTATTAACTTACTACACCCTCTTTCTCATTTTATGTAAACACATTAATAATTAGTTAGTATTAATGTGGGGCACAATTTTCCAAACTCTTTTCCCATAAAAGTGGGAGGGAAAAAATGGAGAATCGTCATCCCCTAATTAATCATACTACCTTCTATAACAAATGACTTCAAAATCGTAATCAGAGCACGTGACAGTATTACACACATAATATGGTTTGCCAAAATCATTTGTCCATAATTTTTTAACATTTATGCTATTTATAATTGATTTTTAACCCTTTTTTGAGTAAAAAAATCATTATAATTAATATGGTCAGAGAAATATCACCAAAAATTATAGGAAACTCCTTCATAGCGTCCTTAAGCTATGTACAACCTCCCGGTACTGTTCCAAATTGGGAACCCCGCCTAATCGCCTCAAATCTTTCTTCTTTTTTACTTGACCAATATTACACTTGTTCACTAACTATATAAGTTTCATGCACACTACAAAGGTTCTTCCATGTTGAGAGACATCCCAAGGTGTGTTAAAATTATTTTTCCTTAATTTTTAACATTTGACCTATTTATAATAGTTTTTTAATCATTTTTCAATAAAAAATTATAATAATTAACGTGGTTGGATAAAAATCACAAAATTTGACATAGTCATCATTGATGGTCAACCAGATGTGCATACAAGCTCCTAGAACTCTTTGTGACAAGAAACTAACACTTGAAGACATGAAGTGCAATTTTGCAATAGAGTAGACTTAGGCTTAAGAAACCTAAGCCTCAACTTCCCCCAATCATACTACATTTTATAACAATGACTTCAAAACCGTGATCAAAGCACGTGACATGATTACACACATAATACAATTTGCCAAAAACATTTTTCCACAATTTTTTAACATTGGACCTCAAATCATTTTTTAAATCATTTTTAATAATTTATAATGATATATATAATTATCAACGCCACGATACCATAACGGACTACATACATCATTATTTTAATTACAAATTCAAAGTGGATCATGCTCACAAATTAAAAACAAAGGCTCACTTAAGAAGTCCAAAGATTCTACTAGGATAATTGAAAACAATGGTCCAGTTCGTACTCTATTACCTAGAAGACACAAAATAAAAGTATAAACTAACTCGATTTAGTAGTGGTGTGTACCAATAGGAGACATCACCTCCGAGGAAAACTCACATGGAGAACTCAAGAAGCAGTAGCAGCTCAAACGCAGCCAGGTAAAACTACTCTTTCTTCAAAATGTTGTTGCGCTATAATTCAGCCTAAACAACAAATGTGTTACTCTCGATTAAATATTATAGAAGCTTCATAGTTTACTTGTAACTAAGGGTTTGAAAAAGTTTAGACCTGTTACTTTAATTTTTGTTAAATTGTGACAAAACGTAAAAACATGCTTCCAGCACAAGCAACCAAGCTTTTTGTTAAAGAAATTGGCAAAGTCTCTAATTCAGACAATGTCGATTTTGTTTTTTAGAGAAAGAATGGAATAAAGCCATAAATTAACTTTGCAGAATCGTACTCATCTTTTGTATTTTACTGTATGTTTTTAACAATGACACATGGGACAAAACAATATCATCGAGGTTCCTTTCAGAGCAACTTAGCTACCATATCGGGTTAGAACACCTAATTTTCATATCACTCTGTTGATTTTTAATTCCTCATTTGTGTTTCATTTAACGTGCAGACCTCAATTACCATTGCAAAAGAAGTGATAGACCTTCTCCAGGACGAGTTATCCCAAATTGTGAATTTACAAGATCCAGTGGAAAATGAATTTCGTGTTTCTATTGACATGAGATCCAATGGACAATGCTTCACAAAAGGATTGCCACAAATAAGGGCATTTTACCAAATTCATTAGCTGGTATATATGTGGTACAAATACATGGGAAATGCCACATTCACCTTCGAACTATGGAAGACTCAATGAGGTAACCGGATAGAATACCCTACTCCTACTTTAAATCAACATCCCGGTGTAAGTAACAACCATGCACAAACATAGGACAACGTCGACAGTGACAACCAAGATGTGCAATATGAACCAGAGGAAATTATGGGAGTTCTCGGTGAAGTTCTATGGATGACTTCAGTTTCTTAAGCACACTTCAATGGGAGGCGAGGAGTGGTAAACTTAGATTTAGTAGGATTTAATAAATTCATCATGCATAATAATATCCGTAGAAGTAATAAATAATTCTCCACAGACAACATTGCTAATGATTTTCCATTTTACCTCAAATGAATGTAGGTTATGCCAATAAGAGTTGTCACCACTTACTTCCGCAACAAGCAAAACGACTTTAAGGTTAGATTACCAAATAATCAGGTGAAAACATGGAAACTTATTTGGAATGAGTGAAAACCAACCCAGTCCAAAATTGGACATGGATGGGATCAATTTTATACGACCCAAAGGTTGTACAAAGGTGATGTGCTCAGGTTTTGGAAATTGGAAGGTGAAGCCTCAATCAAAATCGTTAATACAAGATCATTGTTATAAAATGGAATAAAGGATTGGTGAAATGTAGCCTTCGTTCATTAGGGTGATGTAAACATCCTTTAAGAACTAGAAGATTTTATAATGGAGATTAAGAATGTGACTTCATATACTTGTTATAGTCTATATGTAATTTATCTTTTGATGACCTACATTTTTATCATCAGCAAGACGGATCCAGGATTCACTTAAAAGGGGGTTGAAAAAATAAAGAAGGGTCTAGTTAATGAATGTCCTAAAAGCATATTTTAAGAAATTGATATATAGAAAATATTTATTGAAAATCATAATATTGATTACATTGAGTGTGTTTGGCAAAACTAGCTGATAAGCTAGCTGGTAGCTGATAAGCTAGCTTCTAGCTGATAAGCTAGCTTATTGAGTTAGAAGTGTTTGGTAAAACTAGCTGATAAGCTAGTTAGTAAATGTAAAATGACATAAAAGGGCATAACTACATAAATTTTATTATATAAATTTTATTTGTGTTTTTTTAGAAAAAATATATATTATTATGCAATTATAATTTTATATTTTTGAGAAAATAGTTAAATTCTTATTAAACTTTTTAGTAATAAAATATTTAATTAAAAATTAAAATAAATAATGAAATTAATAAAATAAATAGTATAATATAAAAATAATTTCATAAAATAGTGAAAAGAAAATAACAATTTAATTAATTCATAATTTTTTAAATTACTTATTATATATGTAATAATAGGTAAAAAGAAATTGGAAGGTTTGTGTCACTAAAATTGAAAATATATAATAATAGGTAAAAAGAAATTAATAATAATAAGGGAAATGTATTAAAATATAAGGGGTAGTGATGGAAGAAAATTAAATAAGCTAGAAGCTAGAAGCTAGGTGAACTAGCTTGTAGCTTATAAGCTAGAAGCTCCTAAAATAAGCTACTTTGATGTACCTTACCAAACACTTTTGTGTTGGTCAAACTAGCTTATAAGCTAGTCAAATAAGCTAGTAGCTAGCTTATTCGCCTCGCCAAACACACTCATTATCACATTAAATGCTTCATATTTCAACAAAAGTTTTCTATATGTGGATGGTTAATCAGTATCCTAAAGAAATTTGTTAGAATTTCCATAAATATTAAATATAAATTAAATGCAAACATTATTTAAGTTATATATTTGGTAAATTTATATTATAAAATTAATCAATAATAATTTTTGTAATAAATAATCTTTTGATAAAAATCACTTAAAGAGATAATAAATATTAAATAAAAGTTAAATTATAAAAAATAAATATAACTTATTCCTTATATCTCAATTATTTTTTATTACATGTATGTATTTAACAGTTTTTATATAAAAAACATGTATTTAAGATCATATTTTGTTTGTATATGTTGTTTGAAAGAGTGGGGGGCAACACCTCTGCTTGTTGCATTCATCTTTAATCATCAGCTTACCCATTAGGCTAATAGCACATGGTGACCTAAAACTTATGGATGACTTTTAAAAATTGCAGCATAGCATGTGGTGAAGCATGCAAAACATCGTACATGAAGCTTGTGAACGCTTACACATTACTCCACCAATGTACTCTCTTGTAGATATTAAAACACTAGATTGAACAACATATTATATATGGCAATATCTTTTCTAGGAAAGTCGATTTCATGCACGGGTAAAAGAATATTTGACTTCAATTTACAAAACATAAAAAATTTGGAAGCTGAGAATATTATAATGAAATTTAAGTTTTCTAATCCAACTAGAGTTCAACATTCATAATGCCTTCGTTGTAAAGAAGGTTAACTATGATAAAATACTATGACAATGAGAAATAACTTTATCTTAATGAAAATAAGTGCAACTAAAGTACTTAGGTTAAAGATAATTGCTTATATCGTATGCCTTGGTAAGGACGAAGCACAATGATGTCCTTGCATCAGATTCTTCTTCAGAGCTTGAGTCTATGGTTAATTCAACAACTTCTACATACTAAGACCTCCATTCTGGATAGATGAGTTCAATTCTGTTTTCAGGCCAAATTCTTATTTTGAAGCAATTTTCACCAAAATACTCAAAAGCAATCAATGAAAAGGTTCTTAGGTCGCAAAATACTCTCATTTCTTCAATTCCACAATCAAAATAGGCTACTCTTCCTTCATGCTTAATACGTACAAGGAATTCACTCATGTTAGGGTCTTGGAAGTAAACAATGTTGCCTAGGTTGATGTACCTTTGTGAGTAGAACCTCCTTGGCATCTTAATGTGATCTTGTCAATGAATGATGATAATGACATTAAACAATTGACCAACATTGTCATAGACAATTAATATTGAAAAATATGTACCTGATCAATGTTCCAAATAATTTCAAATTGGAATAAAGGCCTGTTGGGATAGTATGGTATGGAAGCGTCCATTACAGTGTTGGTGTCGATCACTATCATGTTTTCAAGTAAAGGAACAATATGCATGAACATGAAACAATGGGCACCAATGTTCCTTAAAATAGAAGAACAATGTTGGGTTGAGCAATTAATTATTATACATGCCGACCAAATATGTTTATCCAACAAAAAAATAAATTATATACTCTGAAAGAAAATTAACCAAACAATCAAAATAAGTTACACTCAAAGGCAAGGAAAAAAGAAAACGGCAAGGGTAGTTGTGTGATAATAAATGTTTGTAAATTACTTAAATGAAAAAGGATACCTATACGGATGAACACAAACAACATATCAGTCAAAATTCCAATTTGTTTAAGATGAATCACACAATATATGAGGCGCAATATTGGCATAACTGCACATTATCAGGTTGACTTTAGAACAAATATTTCCATTGTTGGTGACTTAGAATAACATGCGTCAATTCCAACATATGAGCTAATTTTACTTTAATATCAACTACTATCTATGTCAATTTAAATATCTTCATATTTTAACAAGGTGAAGTAAAAGCACCTGCGCTAGTAGAAAAGTCTATGAGAGGCCTATTTACAGGATTTTTCATATTTTGGACTCGACATTTTGCATAAGCGGAATCTTCACACAAGTTTCCCTTAAATATTGATACAAAACTTTTTTCGAGCAGACAAAAGTTATACAATGTAAAAAAGTAATCCACTCAACAAGTATTTTTCATATAGTTCAAATGCCAAGCATGTTTATAGGAGTAGTGCTTCATAACTCACCTTCAACCACTTTTTCATTCATTACACGTCTTTGAACCAAACCATTAATGGAGGATTATCAAGAGCCCATGGATAAATGCGAGTTGTAGGAACAAGAGCATGAGAGATAAGTCAACCAACCTTTGAGCATATTAAGTGCGGTATGTATACCTTATATTTACCAACATATTTGTTGATTTTATTATGTCTACCAACATAAAAGATGTCACTTCAGGAAATGATATGCATAGTCCACGGGTTAATAACATTGCTGAGGTTATTAAGGTATGCCATTTATTATAATAAACAGTTGGTGGTTGGTCACTCCTCAATGTATTTAATGTATAGACTTAATGCTCTTCTTTATGCATGTATAGACACTTGTTCGGGTTGTGGAGGGGATGGTTAAAAAGATCAATGAACTTGCTGATAATGTTGAATGGATGGTTACAAACACTAACGTTAGACATAAGTAAATATGTATTATAAGTGTTATTATTCAAGCCATTGTAACATTAAATAACAAATATATTACCCAACATATTATATTTCATGATGGGTGCAGATGATAACAAAACACATGGAAGAGATGCAAAAATCAACCATAAAAATTCATAACTCTCTTAAGAAGCTTTAAATTATCTTATGCACTAATGAAAATGGTCTACAAAAGTCTTCACAACTTTCAAAAGGAAGTGGAAGCATGGGCAAAAAGGATGACTTTGGCAAGTCGGACATGAAGAGTGGGATTGTTCCAAGTAAGAACAGAAGTAATGCTAACAAGACCATATCTAGTGATTTAATGAAAAATGTGGACATTATTATTTTGGACTTATCCGAAGAGAAGGATTATTTTAAAGCTTTACCAAGAAATTATGGCTCAGGTAATTAATAGGGATGGCACCCGTGCGGGGCGGGGGCAGGGATCACCTCCCCGCTCCCCTTCCCCGCCTCCCCATTTTATCCCCATCGCCATTCCCGATCCCCGCCTCGGGGTAATATTCTATCTCATCCCCATTCCCCGGATCTCCACGGGGACCCCATAATTATAAAAATAAAATAAAAAATATAATGTAAGAATAAGATTAGTAAAAATAATATAACAGAATTACAAATTCAATTTTTAAATTAGAAATTAGGATAATATAAAATAGAAATTATATATATTTATATTGCAATATATTATATATCATATATGTATATATATGTGTGTGTGTGATGGGGCGAGGAGCATGATCCCCGTCCCCATCCCCAAATCTGTCCCGGGGGGATTTTAGTCCACATCCCCATTCCCACGAGGGAAAATTTCCCATTCTCGGGCCCCCATATGGGGTAGTCCCCGTAGGGATCCCCACATGCAGTACAAAATTGTAATCCCTAAGGTAGTAAAACAAAAACTAACCTTGGAGGATTATTGTTAATGCCCAATGTCCCAAGTACATTAAATACAACAATATCAAACAGACAAACATTAAGATGGAAAAGTCTGATTCAAATGAACATATTATGAGCAATTTTCGCATACCAACAAATTCACAGGTAATTCTACATATCAAATTAAAATCCCTTAAATTTCAAAATAAAAATTATTGTTTATTAACATAGAAGATATACGGAATGACAAATAAATTTCTGTTCGAGCACTAGTGCTAACAATGACATTCCCTGTAAAACATTGTTCCACACACCATCTCCAATTGGTAGAGTTTCAAAGGTTCCTAAAATATGTTATTACATTTGTTGGACAGTGCAGAAGTATCACCAATTTTGCTTTAGGGGGTGTCAACATGTGTAAAGTGAAGACTCCGGTAACAAATGTACAACCAATGGTTAACGCTACCTGGGGCATTTTATTGCCAAAGGTAAAAATATCACTAATATTCTTTTGCCTATATATGCATAGAATATTTTTTAAATATATGCTAGATATTATAATTTTCAGTGTATAAAGATGAAATACATTCCATCTGATAACATGGACATGAAACCCCTTGAATTGTGTGTATTTATATGTTTACCACACAGAAAAGGACCCTCGTGGGATATTACTATGCATTGGAAACACAATAGCAAGAAGACAAGATTTTGATTGTAACATCCCAAAAATTGAAATCATTTTCATAAGTGAAATTAGGAGTATAAAGGGTTTTCATAAAAGGAAGTAGGAGAAAGGGGGTTAAAAACTAAATTTTAGGGGGTGACTCTAGAGCATTTCTGCTCATTTTCATGACTCATGTTGACGTAAATATTGAGGAATCATGTATGAATTTTAAGTTACTCTTACATTATGAATACATTACATACAATTGTATGAGAGGAAAAATTATGGGTCTTTGACGTAGAGGAAATTATGTAGGAATAAAATAAAATGTTGATTGATAATTAAGACACGAGGAAATGGTAGGTCTATATGGACCACAAGGAAGACGTTCCTTGTATGGATACTGAGCTTAGGTCTGGCTAGAGGTTAAGTGATAAGACCCCAAGGATGTTGGGTAAAACACCAAAGGTTGATTGTTACATTGTTTATATTGAAGATTGCTAAATGACATCTCTATTTCCGCTGTGCATTGTCATTTTTCTGAACACCTACACTGCTTGCATGATCACATTCATTGGGACTTTAGTGTCACCATGTTTGTGGCTTATTTTAGATGTGCAGGGCTCTCAAGAGGATGCTTGACTGGAGGATTTGGGAGTTGATTAGTGGATCCCCACTAACTCCATTCTTTTGCCTTTACCACATTCGGATGTATATTTATATTGTGGTTCTATGTTATTGGACTTGTATTTTGGTGCTCAAGCCCTTTTTCAGTATTGTTATTAATGTATTTATTTTGAGGATATTATCGTACATGTGCCACCCTCGTTGGACATTTCTATTTTGATGAGAACACATGTATTGTAATATCCAGGATTCTACTTATGTATTTTGTTGGTATACATAAGCGTTTTATTTGTTAATTGTAATTTGATATCGATAATGTCGCGAAAAATAATTCAGCAAATTAGGAATATGTTTCCAATGGGTATTATTTCTAAGTTTACGGAACTAGGACTTTACATTGATTGTCTTTGCACGAGTAAAGAAATATCAGATGAAGTGAGTAAATGAAATTTAATATTTGTATAAACCAATATGAAAAGCCAATATTAATTCTCACATTTTATGTATGACATGACAAATATTAAGCCTCATAGCTATGAAAGTGACCATAATACATAATAAAATGACCATACCAATAACGTGGTGTCTCCCTCCATCATTTGCGGTATTGGTAGTTAACTTACTAGGAATATAAATTGCACAATTTATTCTTATTCATTAACTATAAATTAAAATACAAACAGGAAGATGTGTGTGTGGGACACTCACTTGAGGGTTTGATTGAAATTTATAGTCAACCGTGGATGTATCCTTTTAAAAAACTCAAATATGTGAGAAGTTCTTTGTTCTTCATGTTATTTTAGACATATAAATCTCTATTCTATGATTATTTAATTACTTCCATTTTCATGTTCATAGGTATATGTCCCTATTAAAAAAGAACTTAGGCACTAGTGCTTGATGTTGATTTACATGGATGACGAAACAATATACCACTTGGACTCCACTTTAAATCTGGAAGATATTATGAATCGAAGAGACACCATAACAACAATGGTATCAATTAATTTCAATAAAAAGATTTCATATAAGTTAATTCATTGTTGAATTTTTTCTAACCTCTTTTCATTTATAGGTTGGCGCTATATACCATATAATAACTTCAACACATTATCCCTCTGATTTTCTAAATGGACAACCAAAATTTGGACAGTGGCAAATAACGAAAGCATATGGATTACCAAACACTAGGCACAAGTTCATATATTTTTTTTCACTTATTTTCTAAATCCAAAACAATTTTTTTACCTTTGTTAAATATTCTTAATTCTTAATTTCACCTATTACTCTAGTGACAACTCTGCTTTATGGATACTTAATTGGAAGGACATGGAATATGCTTTTCAGCTTAATCTAGGTGGACAGGTGAGCCACACAATTATTGTATAACTTACCTAGTTAATGACAAGAAAATAAATTTACAAATTATTCATGGATGGAACATATTTAGACATAACAGAACAAATTCTAGCTTAATGAAGAAGTAGTCTGTATGAGAACTGCCATGCAATTGCTACTTGGACCACATAATGAAGAAAAAATAATGTAGAACATAAGGTAGACGCATTACGGGCACCTTTAACATAACAGTCCCGACTGAAGATATTACTTATCAAGAAAAGTGCAACACCTTAGTGAATCTTTTTGTTATGTGGGTGGGGCACCTTCATGCTGATTTTTTTTTTCTATTTCTACTTTAGATTCCTGTATTTTGTTATTTTGATTACCCAATTTCATGATGATTACTTTTCCTAAATCCACTTTAGATTCATGTACTTTTTATTTTGGTTAGTGACTTTTATGGTAATATTCAATAGTTTATTTCCTTTGAAAGGAACTTGTTATGAATGTTATTATTTTAAAAAAAGCGGTGTAAAAAAATTGGTTGAATCAGTATTTTTTGAAAAAAGTTATTTTATTTATTTAATTACTTATTTAAACTACAACATTTATAAGATAAAATACTAATGGACCTTTGTGATGCACGAAAATTTTATTTTAGGAATATAACAGGTAAATGTTTTTTAGTTTAATCCAATAATACATCGTTAAGTATTTGTAATCATAATTATTAAAACAAATAAAAAACATAACAAAAAAGATATATGATCATATAAGTTTTCATTGAAGTTTATTTTCTAGCTATAATGATAAGTAAATCAATTTTAATAATTTATCTTTGAGAAGAAATTGTTTTAAATAAGATTACATAAAAGTTAGAATTATTATCAAAACTCAATTAAGTATGACATAGAATGTAAACAACATCCCAAACAAGCTTAATCAAGTTCATGAGAGAAAATAAAGAAAAAATAGAAAAAGAAAATTAGTGTATTGTATTCAGTAATTGATTAAAAAAATAAATTGAAATCAATGACAAAAAAAGTTATATATTACCAAACTCCAATGTCAAAAATAACAAGTATATATTTTCATTAGGAAAATAATAAGTATATATTTTTTGTTTTATTCAACAATTTATTTATAAAAAATATGTATCAACATAGAATATATCAATAAAGTTTAGTAATAAAATGTAATAATAGTTAAATATCTTTAATTACCTCATCATTGAACTAACATTGTGTTGAATAACATTAAAAACTAAAATAAAAAAAACTCTCATAGATACCTATTATTTTACCAATCATTATTATTTTTTGTGTCTTTTACAACTTTATATATCTTAAAACATTGCTTGCAACTTTAAAATCATTGCTTGCAGTTTTTAAAAAAAATTAAGGAAAATAAATTAGAAGTTAACATTGGATACCACACCTGCTGTTACTATTACAACCAATGCTCTTATTTTAAAACATTGCTTGTAGCTTTAAAAATAAATTTAAGGAAAATCAATTAGAAGTTAACATTGGATACAACACCTGATGTTACTATTACTATCAATGCTCTTATTTAATTTCACATACCATACCGCCAACCACTTTGCCTTGTTGTAAAAGAAGTTACATACTATGACTATAATACCCCTACACACTTCACTTGTATTAGAGTCTGAGAGGAAACAACAACTAACACAATTCCACAATTATAAGTAGTGTCATTCTTAGCGCAATGACTAGTGGAAAAGCGATCTACCTTCCACTTGCTCTTCATTGTCCCAGTTACTTCTAATAGGTTATTTGGACACCACACATTCATTTTCATATATTGTTTTTATATTTTCATGTATATGCTTATTATATCTAAATCATTCATTCATTAATCAATATTGGGTTCATTAGACAATGTCATCCTCGAGCATCAATAGCGCTAGAGTGAGGAATTTACTATACTAAAATCAAAGATGCAAATATGGAAATATTGCCAACATCAAGGTCTCACATATCTAGAGAAATCCAAATAGATTATTTTACACATGCAAAACTAAGACCTGTGGATACTTTCAATGGTGTCATCCATCACCAGGGGAACATATATCGTCCAACAATGTTGAAGATGATATTGATAATAAAGACACAGTCATAACATCCATCAAGAGAGATAGCCACCATCAAGAACCAGGTCCAAGTAATACAAGGAACAATTTGATCCATGAAAGCCGCGATGTTGCTTATGCATTTCTTTATGTTAACACGTTTCACTTAAATTGTGATAAAGTAACAAAGTATTAAAATGTTTGATCTCAAAACAAGGACCACATTTAATTGCAATTTAAGGAATATATGTTTTTATATCACCTAATGTAAAAAAAAACACTATGGGCCCAAATATCTAGTGAATTTCCTGTGCTTCATCTTCTAATAGGTTATGTTGTAATTTAAGGACAAAAAAAAGGCCAATTTAAATCCATATTGAATATAAATAAGCTAAAAACTTCCTAAAATAAATCAATACATAAATATTACAACTACCATGTCAAAGTCTAAACACACAAACATTAAATAAGTGGCCCAAATGACTAGTCAATCAGTACATAAATATTACAACTACCATGTCAAAGTCGAAAGACACCAAGATCAATTACGTACCTGTTTAGAATGCCATCTAGTTTCTATAACATAAGTGATTGTCATCTTGCATTCAAATATTATTGTACAATAAAAAATTTATTCGGTATCAATGCTAAATACAATGAAAAATCTAAAAAATGTTCTAGATCTCACATTTAATAAATACTTAAAATCTTGAATTTAAAAACTACGAAATAAATGGATCATGTTGTTGTTCCATTGATGAATTTCCAACATAAAAAGCATTTGCCATTGTAGAAAATCTGTTTTTTAGAGGACAAACCCTCCTGTTATGTCCTTCAACCTCACACAGCCCACAATGTATCACCTCCTTTCCTTTAGAAGTAGTCGTGCTAGAACCTTTGCATCTAGCTTGTACCGGATCCCTCAAAACTCGTTCTTGACCATCATCAACAATTGGCACAGGTTAGCTCAATTGTGCATGCTTCAATTCAAGAACTAATTTCTATTACAAGGAAATTCTAATGTGAAATAAAACTCAGCTCCACTATCGTCTTTCTTGCCATATCATTACCTGGAATTCCTACACAATTAAAATAAATCCCCAAAACGTAGGGTGAGATAATAATCTCAGCGAGTACAACAGAACATGCACTAAGGGTGGGGAAAATAAACTTAACTAACTAATATGAAACCAAATATCATACTCATATTCATATCAATTAAAGGTAATTAACATAACATATTCATAAACTTAATACTCAAATCATTATAATGCAATAATAATGCAACTCACTGCTGTGCCCAACAGGCACGAACTTAATACTGAAACTGGAGTTAGACCTGAGCTCAGACTACGGGAAACGTCTTTCCCGGGGACATATCCCACCCATTACTGAACCGAAGTCAAGTTTTCACATAATTTCTTAGTTTTCTTATCTCACAGCGCAAAGGCCGGCTTGAATTAACTCACGGTCAAAACCGATATAAATGAATCGATCGTCAAAACTAGAACTTCGAATATTTCGAGTGTTTCGAGACTTTCGTAAGTTTCGTAACTTTCGTAACTTCGAAATTCAATAGTTTTGCATTCGATTCCAAGCATAATATACTCAATTCCATTACATCCATCATAATTTCACTCAATTTAATCATACAGAAAGGGAATCAAGGGGTAGGATTCATACATTGAGCATTTCGTTAATTCTGTAATCTCGCTACTTTCGTAAGTTTCGCTACCCTAAGGTTTTCAACGAAATTCACCGATCAAACTACTCAATCTTACATATCTATCATCAATTCAACCACAATATACAGATAGAAAGAGAATCAAAAGAGTAGGGTTCATACAATGGGGAGAAATCAAAATAAGGGAAAAGTGTGAGTGTGTGAGTTATACTCACCAATTTCTTGAAATTCACAAGAGGAATTGATGAATTGAAGGTTTCCTTGATGAATCCTAGCGTCAAAACCCCTTCCTAAGCTTTCAATTGATGTTTCTCTCTCTAACTCACTCTCTCTCTCTAGGGTTTGAAAGGGAGAGAAAAAGAACAAAGTGAAATTCTAATTTGCATGCCTCGGACTTATATACTGGACAACTGGTAATCGATTACAGTAATACTGTAATCGATTACCAGAGGTAAAATTATACTAGAAAACGTTTCTGGGAATCTGGTAATCGATTACAACCCTTGGCAATCGATTACCAAAAACTCAGCCCTCTGGTAATCGATTACACCCTGTGAGTAATCGATTACCTAAAACTAGCTCTCTGGTAATCGATTACACCATGTGAGTAATTGATTACCAGAACCCAATCTTCTCAAATTCACTTAAGTTAAAGCATAAACTTGGTTTTAACCTATAATTCCTCAATTACCTTTCTTGATTTACTAATACATAATTCTCTTGTTTGATCCCTAATGAAAATATTAAAGTTCCTAATTTGCGGGATGTTACATATTTATTCTTCCTATATGTCGCGTCAAATGCAAGAACATCTCCAAAAATGGCATAATCTCATTGACTAATTCCATCACACCAAAACAAGTGCTCAAACTTCCCTTCATTATCAGTTGTGTGTCTCCAGTACATTAGTCGATCAATGGCACGCAACTCACGTAACTAAAGTAAAACAATCTTTGCATCAGGACCTTTCATTCGCCTTTGCTTGTCTATCTGATTATACATATCTCTTTTAAGAAAACCAACATTTTAATATCCACATGATTTCCTGGAAAATGGACCATAAATTTGTGGGGTCATCCCAACCTTGCGCATGCTGTTCATTACAACAATATCCGCTTCACTCATCTGCATATGAGCGAGAATCATACCAACATGTTTCACATCCATCAATGTGTGGATAGAATAATTTGAAGTGCCATCGACTAGAACAAGAATCAAGATGAACCCGACATTTAGATTTACAAAAACATCTTGTATGGGGTTTTGGTTCACGCTTCGGAAGACCTAAATCTGGTGGTTTGGTTTTCTACAACCTTCCCTATGGCAGCTATAAGTTTTCTCATATACTTCACCATCCTTGTTAGTCTTTTGTTCACCCTTACGTGCAGCAAACCCGTTCTTCCATGCATACCACTTATAAAAAAATATATGTTGCATCTATATCTCTAAAATGATACTTCATCACCTCCTCCGCGGTCAAATTCCTAAACTCAATGTTACGCATATTATCCACACTATCTACCGCATAGTCAATCTCATGTGCAATTTGATTACCGTCTCCAAAGTCATCTTCTTCAGCATCAAATCCACTAGATTCACATTTGTAGTTCTCATCACTATCATTACATCTTGTGGATAAATCTTCTAAGCTCTGAGAGAGTTTAAGAAAACCTTTTGTTACATATACATTCAGCTATGACCCAAGGAAAATAAAAGAAAAAACAAATATACAAAGATACTCATTAACATTGTTAAATTTTCATCATTGTTCACGGTTGCCTCTTGTAGATTTTCTACCAATTCTTGTTGGTTCTTAAACCTGCACATATAATAATTATTTAACAAACAAAACTATTCAACATAACTACATAATTACAAATTCATACCTTGCTTTCGATGAAGATGGCAACTTCTTTTGGACAATGATGGCCTCGACTTTGAATTGTTGGCCTTCTTCCAAGTATCGTCTCTTTGAGGTGAATTTTTTTCCTTCGCAGAATCTCGGGGCAAGGATGGTGAAAGGGGAAAAATGAGAATTAATTTTTTTTAAAGAATATATTGGGACATGCGTAAATAAATGATTGTTGGGGCTATATGTGAATATTAAAATTTCATCTAAGTTTTTAAAATTCAAAAAAATGATTTACCTGCTTCAATGGATCACTAATGGGGTCTATCAGTGGTGTTGGTTAATATAGACTATAGAGTCCAACCTAAAAGCCACCTTTTAATAGCTGCAAGGTGATATGGATTGGTTAAATATATTGCAAGAATTGATAGAAGATTGAAAAGTTGAAACCGTAGAAGAATAAGATGGTGACATCTAGGATTATATTTTGATGTGGGCAAAAATAATGCACACGTGGCATGCGACTTGGTTGTAATATATCACTGGATGTGGACTTTTGCAACTCCCGAGAAGAAGTATTCTTCCGTTCAATCTGGGATCGAACTATCCTCTTTTCTTTGGGATTATCAATCCAGTTCTCTGATCCGATGGGGACTCTTGTGAAGTTGTAGTTGGCTCCTGTTAACAGGAAAGATAGATATGAAATGCCTCTTGGCTAGAAACAGTTTTTTTCTGTTCCATGTTACGATGAGTTCTCAATACAAGTATTTGATCTTGATACTGTATGTCTTGGCCAGGCCTATGTGCGCCCTAGCCGGTCGATACAAACAAAGAAATGACTTTATAAATTTCTTCAATTAAAATTTGAAATATTAAATATAACAAATATAAACATAATAGAATTTGTGTTGATATTAAATTAAAAAAATGTATTTAATAGAAAGTATGAGTTTTTTTTATAGTGTAGAAAGTACGGGTTTGAGATAATTGTAGGTGAGAAAAGGACATTATCCTTTCTGGTGAATTAATAATGTTTTAAAACATTAAAAAAATTAATAATGGAATGGACACAATGAGTGGATCTACTGAATTAACAATTTCAAAACATTAAAAGAATATCTTAATGATGGTAAAAGGAGTAATATGAATGGATAATCAATCGGATTTTAAGATTAAAAGATTAAGGGTGTGTTTGGGAAAAGCAACTTAATTAAGTATTTATATTATAAGCTCTTATTTGATAAACAATCACTTACTAAATGAGCTCTTAAGAAAGTGGATGAAAAATTAAGAGGGAATAGGGTAGTTAAACTATGCATAAACTATTACATAAGTTACTTTGAAGAGCTTATTGAAATAAACTAAAAACAAATTATGAGCATGTCATAAACTATTTTCTTAAGCTTATCCAAACACTTACATAAGTGTTTATGTCATAAGATAAGCTCAAATAAGCTCTTCCAAACATCTCATAAGTGCTTGTTTGCTGATCAATCAACAAAGGAAGAATCGAGATCGCAACGAATCACATTTGGCAAAAATATTGTACAAGTTGCAAATATATAGTTTGTGACTCAATTTTAATATATTATGAGTGTGTTTGGCAAAACTAGGTGATAAGCTAGCTGGTAGCTGATGAGCTAGCTGCTAGCTGATAAGCTCCTAGCTTATAAGCTCTGAGCTGATAAGCTAACTTATTGAATTAGAAGTGTTTGGTAAAACTAGCTGATAAGCTAGTTAGTAAATGTAAAATGACATAAAAGGACATAACTACATAAATTTTATTATATAAATTCTATTTGTGTTTTTTTAGAAAAAAATACATATTATTATGCAATTATAATTTTATATTTTAAATAAAAATAATTAAATTCTTATTAAACTCTTTAGTAATAAAATATTTAATTAAAAATTAAAATAAAAAATGAAATTAATAAAATAAATAGTATAATATAAAAATAATTTCATAAAATAGTCAAAAGAAAATAATAATTTAATTAATTCGTAATTTTTTAAATTACTTATTATATATGTAATAATAGGTAAAAAGAAATTGAAAGGTTTTTGTCACTAAAATTGAAAATATATAATAATAGGTAAAAAGAAATTAAGAATAATAAGGGAAATGTATTAAAATATAAGGGGTAGTGATGGAAGAAAATTAAATAAGCTACAAGCTACAAGCTAGGTGAACTAGCTTGTAGCTTATAAGCTAGAAGCACCTAAAATAAGCTACTTTGATAAACCTTACCAAACACTTTTGTGTTGGTCAAACTAGCTTATAAGCTAGTTAAATAAGCTAATAGCTAGCTTATTGGCCTTGCCAAACACACTCTATAATAGATAGATAAATAATTTCTGGTTTTCTAACCAGTGCAATGTGCAAGGTTGCACAGGATAAACCCCAATAAATATACCACTTAACTAACATGTGTTAATAAATTTATCATTGATTTTCTAAAAAAAATATTTTTTCTCTTCCCTCATTATTACTTCCATTTCTCTCTCTTCCCACAATACAATTGCAACTTCCAATGTTAAATTATTCCACGCACACACAATTCGCTCACTAGAAAGTGAAAAGGGCAAAAAAGCTCATAGGCTATTTAGGCCACATGTAACGTTCTAATTTCGAATTCCGGAAATATGTCTATTAGGAGCACATTCCCGGTATTACACAAATTAACACGCGCATTATGAATATCACAAACACCTACTTCAAGCTTAAATAGTCCAATAATTCAAAATTATGCTTTTAGTAATTGACTTTGTACAAAGGAGATAAAACGCCATCAAGGCTGGATACAAAGATAGCTAAATTCATTTACATCTCAAGGAACTCTAATTACATAACAACATCATTTCAAAAGAAAACAACAAAACAAGGACAAAGGACTCCACAAGTCCTTCAGCCAAAGTCCTTCATTGATCCTGGGAGTATCATGCACATCTAGAGAATTCCACATATCGTGTGGTGAGAATAAATCTCGGTGAGAAGGTTGTGCCAGTATGCTAGTGTTCAGACAACCAATCAACATAGAGTAACTCATACAAGTAAAATTGTCAATTTATAATATCCGGTGAGAATACAGAATTACATTTTCATTACTTTTAACCTTTGGTGTATTACCCAACACCCGTGGGTTCTTATCACTTTCACCTTCTGCCTGGAATTTGAGCTCAAAACCATACAAGGAGTGTCTCCCTTGTGGCCATTTAACCTTCTATTTTAATTAAACATACAATACATACATTCAATAGTCAATTTGAGCATATAGCTCCCTCATGGGACCGGAGTCCCTTTTTAGGCATAATTAGCACATCAATTATATACATGAATAGAAACTTAGAAATTTGGTTCATCACCTCAACACTATCAATTCACAAGAACACATTCTCATAGTTAAATTTCCTTCTAACCCTAAGTCTCCATAATCCTAGGGTTCAAGCATAATAGGCAATTTCTATCAAAATCAACCTATCCTACCAATAATCATACTCATATAATAGATAGAAAGGGAAAACGGATTAGGGTTCATGCAAGAAAGCTCAATCAATCAAGGGAAGTGAGTAGAGAAACCAACTCACCTTTAGGAGTGACCAAAAGCTCTAGGGAGGTACAAGAAATGGTTGGGGAAAAGAAGAACTTGAAGTGGGAGACCTTGAAATGGTGAGAAATCTTCTTCTCCTTCACCAAATGCAAACCCTAGCACACCCCCTCTCTCCAAGATGCTCTCCCTCTCTCTAGAATGTAAAGGAATGGAAGAAGAATGATGGAGAATGAAGAAAAACCTCGGTTTTTATGTTTAAAAAGTAACAGACGGGTAGCTATGCTCAGCGCAGCTAAAGCGCAGTTCCCCCCCAAAGCTCTTTGTTTTCTGCGCTTCAGTTGCGCTCAAAGCAGCTTGGAGCGCAATTAATAGAGAGGAATTGAGGAAATTCCGCTATTTCTCGACAGCTTTCTTGCTTGATCAAGAATGCGTCTTTTTGGGGTGCAAACGAGCTTAGAATACTATCATATAGCATATCAAACTGAAGTCCCGGATCTTAACTTTCTAATACAAGTGGAATCACCTCAATATGACACCTAAAACTCTAGATACTTTCAATTTAGTGCACTAAGGTCATTAGGCTTAAAACCCGAAATTAAGCAACAACCTTGGTTTTTGCCCCTCTTTGACTCCAATACAAATCTCTCCTTCTCAAACCTAATTCCTCTCCTCCAAAACCTTCTTCTAACTTAGTTCTTCTCATCCAAACCCTTCCCTACTCTAATTCTTGATAAATAAATTCCCTTAACCACAAAGGTTATTCTTCCACACTTAATGGCTAAGATATAGGGTATTGCTCTTGTCCCTAACTCTTCCTTATGACACTCCCTTCCTACTAAACTCTTCTTTACCTGACCTTATTTTCTCACTCCTGAACTATTGTACTTTTCTCTGATACATGGTGTGGTTTCTCCTAAATTCGACCTACAATTTGATTAGCTTAACTCTTTGTCCCTTTTCAGAACTTCTTGTTAAAGCACATGGTTCCCAATGGATTCCCTTAATTTATTGTATGACACTCTCTTAACCTCCGAATTCTCGTCCTACTTTTAACTTCCCTCTCCAGACTAGGTTCACCACCTAAGGTTTCTCTTATATCTTCTAGGCCTAAATTTCCGGGATGTTACACCATAACTATCAAAAGCATGGACATTCACAAAAAAAAAAAAACATGAGTTATTGATAAGTGCCAAATATTAGTGAATTTGCATATGGAATTATGGCACTTATGGTTTTAATTGTAGTTATTTGATAATAATTTCCCCTAATTTAAGAATTATTGAATCCAATTATATGTTCTCCGAGTCATGATCTAAATGAAATCATTTGATCCCATTTTGTGTATAAATTTCAGGTAATCAAAGAATGAAGAAGGAAAGAGATTGGAAAGATCATGAAGAATCAAGAAAAAGAGAAAAATGATAGCTTCTGTCATTTTCTCGCTCAAGCGAGAATAGTCTCGCTTGAGTGAGATTTGTCCAGAGAGGAGTGATTTTGGGTGCCATTCTTGGTCAAGCGAGAATAGCCTCGCTTGAGCGAGAGTACGTTCCTTCACCATGAAGTACTCTTCTCGCTTGAGCGAGAATTGGCTCGCTCAAGCGAGAAATCACTTACTCAAAGTCAAAACAGAATCAGAAAGTTGAGTTCGTTATTCCGAAACGAGACTTACCATTTTTAGAAACTCTGAACATGGACGGAAACAAACGAAAGGCTGCGATAGCGGAATTTCTTCATTTCTTCTCCAAATCTTGTGATTATAATGGCTACCATGAGTAGCTAATCTTCTTCTTGGGATTGAATGTAATCGATTCGAACTCGGATCTATTATGGTGATATTTATATATAGTAATTTCATTTCTATTCGATATTGGTATTTTCGTTCTGTTCTTTATGCTTGAATCTATTTGATCAATAGATTCTTGATTTCGATTTTTAGATCTAACTGGAAAGTATTTCTTAAAATCCGATCTGAATGAAAATACTCGATGTATTGTAATGCTAGGAATAGATTTCAATATATCGATTGCTTATAACACTTCAACGTAATGCTGGATAATCTGTTGAATATTTGAGGAATCAATATTCAGGGGATTAATCTTATGAATTTTATATCTGAGGAATCGATATAAATGATTTTTGTGTGTTGCATCAATATCAATAGTTTCGAATGCTATGTATCTATATTTATCCAGAATACAAACAAGTGAGATAGATGAAATTCAATCCTCGTCTCTCTAACTGAACTTTCTCTTAACTTTTACATTGCCTTTTATTACACTTTATGCAAATTTAGTGTAGTTAGTTATCAAAATCATCATGATTCATGACCAATTCAAATTCTCTTGTTTATATACTTAGTGAACAATTAAATTTTGAATTTTAATCGAAACCATTCCTCATGGGATCAACACTTTTACTTGAAACTATTATACTACAATTGACTTTTGGTACGCTTGCCAAAGGGCCAACAATTATGCATTTCCAATTGTACAGGACCAAAATGAAGGATGACAAGGATATTGCATATCACCAAAAACTATAGCTTATCATACCAAAAATTGCACATCAATTAAATTTGATTTAATCAACCCAAAAAAAAAAAAAAACTAACTTCATTTAGAGTTTAAGGTTTAGGATTCAAAAAATCATAAATTATTATATAAGTTAAAAATAATTTAATAATATTTTAAATATTTATAATTAAATATCAAATTATTCTATATAAAATGTCATGTCTTGGCCTTTACCTCACTAAAGGCTTTTTTTGAGGTAGCAAGCTTTTTTGCCTTTTCACTTTCCAGTGAGTGAACCGTGTGTGCGTGGAGCAATTTAGCATTGGAAGCTGAAATTATATTGTGAGAAGAGAAATAAATAGAAGAAATAATGAGGGAAGAGAATTTATTTTAGAAAAACCATGATAAATTAATTAACACAGATTAGTTGAGTGATGCATTTATTAGGGTTTGCACATGTTAAAAAACCCAAAATAACTTATAAATAGACATATCACGTAAGAGAAAAATAGTTAGAGTGTGTTTGATAAAACTAGCTGAAAAGCTAGCTGAAAGTTTAAAGCTAGCTGAAAGTTGAAAAGCTCACTGAAAGCTTAAAGTTAGCTGGAAGCTGAAAAATTATTGAATATGTTTGGTAAAACTAGTTGAAAATGGTAAAATGACATTTAAGAACAACATTAATTATTAAATAATGAAAAGTGGGGGTGGTTGAAGGTTAAACTTGTAATTAATTTTCAACTACTAGCTGAAAATTGGAGCTTTTTTTAAAAAAGCTACTCCTACTAGCTTTTTAAGAAAAGCTTGTAGCTACCAAAAAAGCTATAAAAAAGCTACCTTCCCAAACACATTTTTTTTGTTTCAGCTAGTATTTTCAACTTTCAGCTAGCTGAAATGACTAGCCAAACACACTCTTAATATGTGATTTTGGTTTGAGTTTAGTTATTATACACCCTTATTGTAAAAAAGTTTTATATATGCATTCAATTATATTTCATAAATACTATTTTAGGATTAACGATTCAAATTCAAAAATTAAGGAACCGTTTGGGATGGTTGCGAGATTTTTTTTGGTTTTCAAAAAATTTTCACCAAATTTTTACAACTCAAAATTGAAAATTAAAAATCACTGGTTTTCAAAATAGACATTTTGAAAACCACAAAAAATGGTTTTTAGTTTTCAATTTTGAGTTGTAAAAACTTCATCGAATTTTTTTGAAAACCAAAAACTGAAAAACTTGCAACCACCCCAACCGCGGCCTAAGGGTTAAAATATGTTTTTAGTCCCTTTAATTTTAAACTGGTGGTTTTGATTATTCAAAAATTGAAAATATACCAATTTAGTTTTTTATTGCACTGTTTTACTACAAATTTTGCTATGGATTTGCTATAAACTGAAAAGAAGTATTTTCACATTTTGAGGGATCAAATCCACTAGTTTTGAATTACATGGGCTAAAATTAAATCTCAACTATATTTCACCAAAACAATTTAACCCTTTGTATTTATTTTGATGATTGATGTTTATAATTGCAACAAAAGCTCACAGAGCTAGTGAAATATGTATATTATTTTGTTGAACAGAGTCCTTCTTTTGTTTTTTTAGGGGCCTACGGCCTGGCCTGGCCTGACTCGTTTATTAAAAAGGTCAGGTCAAGACTTGTTAAAATGCATGTTTAGTTAAATAGGTCAGGTTTCAGGCCTATGAAAAAGCCTATTTGGCTTAACAGGCTGGCCTGTTTAATATAATAATATATAATATATTAAATTAATTATATAAATAACTATAAATATAATTAACAAATTTATAATATAATAAAAAATTAGAATATATTAAATTAGTTATATAAAAAACTGCTTAAAAGCCCTGTTGGCCTGCATAGGCTTATAGGGCTGTTGGCCTGTTTGTAGGCCTTGTTATAAAATAGGCTTCTAAACAGGCTTACAGGCCAGACCGGACTTTTTCGTAGGCCAGGCCAAAGCCTTACAAAAAGGCCTGTAATAGGTAACAGACCAGGCTCAGGCTTAAGAATTAGGAGTCAAACCAGGCTCGGGCCTGCCAAAGCCTGGCATGGCCTGACCTGTTTCCACCAGTAGTTGTTGTTCAGAAAATATTGTGATTGTTTAATGAATTTCTTTAATTTCCCTCAGATTCTCCGTGACTTTTCAAAAATAGACCCTGCTAATAGCTAAGAAACCTTAATAATCAATAGAAAATAGTGAATAAACAAATAGGAAAACAATATTCCATGAATTTTCGTTGTAAAAAACCAGAAAAAAATTATTCATCTATATATATAAATATTCAAATGCTGAGATTGTCACATTAGACTCCCCAGGAAATGTGGCAAATTCATCCTCTAAGTTACTTGGATGAAGCTTCATTCTTCTTCTCAGAGAGTTGCCTATATATTCAGAACAAAATATCCATCAATTCAGGCTCATACATATGAAAAACTGAATTGTTTTGTTAGCATAGAGATACTGAAGAAAACATGCAATAATCAGTGAGATTCTAATCAGATGCTCAGCTACATACCCATTCCCCTTTGCCCAACGAGAGAGTTGATATAATTGAACAGCCTCATTGGAGGCATGGCAAGAAAGAAGTAGATAGTTTCTTGGTTGTACCATCCATGCAAATCTCATGAACAATGCTGAATATACACACATCACTACCAACACAAAAGACAAGACAGGAAATTTAGTCACATAGCATTTATGATATTGTAATACTTCTAATAACATTCCAATGTTCTATTGAAAACAGAGATTTTCAACCTGCTGTCATGTTGCCAGAGATCATTTCTGGAGGTTTATTTGAGTCCATCAACCCCTGAAATCAAGCACATGACAAATTTAGTCATGAGAGCAAGGGATTTATTACATTACTAGTGTGTTTGGAATCACGTTAAAATGACATTGGATTTACGTGTTCACAGTAACACTATTATAGTGTGTTTGGGTAGATGGTGGGATGTGAAAACACCACATCCTGATACCCATTTTCAAGAAGCAACACATTGTTGCTCTTAAAAAACGTACATTGAGATGCCGTGGATCTACATCCGGAGCGGCTATCCAAACACACACTTAGTAGTAATTTCTGTCTAAACGTGCTTTAAATTTTGTATCTAACAGTTTCCAAACACACTATAAGACCCCTTTTTGAATGGTTAGAATAACATAGAGAGAGAATAAAAGTAGTGAACCTACTGCAGCAACGAATCCCCAATTGGCAATAGGTCCCCAAAAATGTGTTGTTTTTGGACCAACTGGACTGTTCAAAAATGCTCGGAAAGAAGAAGCCATGTGTTAATGCTGGCTGTTACTTAAGCAGCTCTGATTGTCAACATAAAAAGACACAAGTTAGATGATTGGATGTATTACATCAGTAATATTTAATTTGTTCATATTAAAGAAAAAATGATTAAAAAATTACAAAACATCCCTTCTCTGTTTCAATATTGTATTCAAGCAATTATCAGTACCAGAGAAATAGCCATGTAAATTAAACATATACTTTTTAGTACGCAGTAAATGTCAGATCAAATGTGTTGTACATAACCAAAGATTTTCATTTCCAGAAGGTTCATGCATATATAGTGGAAGCGGGTCAATGAACAATTAATTAGTGGGGAATCCTTTGGTAAGAGTTCAAAGGTTTCTTCATTAGGAAGCAACTAATTTTTACTTCTCCTTTATACATGTTTGGGAGTTCCAGCTAACATAGGACCAAAACACATAGTAAATGTTTGTTGTTATAACACAATTTGATGCTGACACTATATTTCCAACTCTCAGCCATCAGATTCACCTTAATAATTAATGTAAAAAGTGAGGAACCAAATATCTATATGAACCGCGTTGCATAAACCTTAACTATGATCCAAACTCCATTAATTGATCGAGCATAGAGTCAAATTTTACAACATATCCATAAACAAAAGAACTTGTCCTCATACAACCAATTCAAATTACACACACAAACGTCTATGACTGCAATGTTATCATAATATTCGCATGTCACACATTCACATTTGACATGTCATAAAATACCCAATTTTGAGCCTTGACAAGATACAAGGCTTAGCACATAGCACCCAATTTTCTATGATCTGGCCATATTCATGAGGCTACAAAAGAAAACTTTTTTAAAAGAATACCAAAAAAAATGAAACGGTACATATAAAAAAAAAGAAATAATAAAAAAAAGCCTATCATAGTGAAAAAATGTTTATAACTTACAAAACCATTAAAGAGAGGAACTTCACCTTATGGGTGAGGTTGCAAGTAGACTTGGAAGAGGATGAGAAAGGACAGACAGAAAGAGAAAAGTTGGCTACAGAGAGAGTTGAATATGGCAGATCCCTTCACGTGCAGACCCAGTCAACTAGTTTTTATTTATTGTTGAATGGTAAAGAAAAGTAGTAGGAATAGGAAGGTGTGTAGAACCGTAGGAGAACAAGGTACACCAACCACCCTTAACTAACATGGTGGCTATGGCCATGGGCCATAATTTTGAGGGTCATGGACTTGGACTTTTGGTGATTCAAGGTGTAAGCCCAAACATTTTGTGACCCACATGAAGAAAATGGAGCAAATTGAATACCCAATAGGAAGTAAAATCTTCTTCGACCAAAAAAAGGAAGCAGAATCATTTTTGAACATCATTAAAATATATATGTGCATAAATAAGAATGATTAATTGGTTTAGGTAAATTAAGAATAAACTCTTGTAGATTCTCAATGCCACCATTGCACACAAAAAATGTTTATGATCATAATTATATATTTAGAGTAATGTGTATTAAATCCAAATGATTGGTTTAGATGAATTTTAAATAGACAAATATTTTATATTTTATTTCATACAAATATTGAAATAGTAATAAGATTTTTTTTTTTGTGTAAACCATAGGTATTTCCTAGTACCAGGGGCAATCCTATTCGCGACTTAGTCACAGTTAAGGCTCTTCTCCCCTCCCGAAGAGTGTAGATTTTAAATAGAATTAAATGGATGGTTTATGAATATTTTTTTTTTACAAGACCACATGTATCCTCCATGGGAGAGTAGGACCTCTGTGGGCAGCAAAGCCCCCTCAAATATTTAACACAAGTGATACCTAGTGTGCATTATTTATGAATATATTGACATAATAAAAGAGACTATATTCAAGATTAAGAACTCGTTTGCCATAACATTTTTCTACTATTAATTCAACTTTATTTTGAACTTTTAAAATTTCTAGTGTATTTGTTTAAAATTTTGAAAAAAAATAGAATATGATAAAACAAATAATTTTAATTATTCTATGTAAATTCTGAAACAATTATATTTTTTTAAAATAAAGAAAATATTTTTTATAATTCTAAACAAGTGCAAACTTCTACTTACATAAAATCTCTAAAAAATTAAATTTTAGTTTTTCTTAATAAAATCTTAAAATCATTTTTAAGCTTATACAAACCAATCCTAGAACTAATCATTTTTCTAACTTAGTACATGATAATTAAAATTAAGTATACATTTTACCAATGCATGACTACCTCATAAATAAAATATATCCAGTACATATCGTTATCATTATATGTAGTAGTGTAATAAAAATTGTAACAAAATTAAATTCTTAAAGAAAAGATAAAAGAAATGTGCTTACTGCTTAGGGAAATAAAAGAGACAGAGAGAAATAAAAATATCCCAATATAGTAAGTAGTTGCAAAAAGACCAAATAGAAAAGGAGCCCTTCATGACGAAGAAAGCTCTTGCCAGTTGCCACCATGAAACAAATACCGCCACGTGTCACAACCCCACCTGCTCATCAGCCTTTGCCTCAAATTCTGAAAATGTGCCACGTCATCAACTCTATCCAAAATCTACCCTTTTCTTTCTCCATTTCCCTCAATACAATACAATGTTAAATTGATATTGATCACTTCAAACTCTTTCTTCATCTCCAAGTCAAGCATGACGTTAGTCATGACATTAACATGCGTATCCCAAACTAGCTACCCCACCAATACAAATTCCAAAACCCCTCTAAAACCCTCAAAACACAAACTGCTAAACTAACCACAAAAACAACAAAGAACCAAACTTTATGCTTCTTCAATAGCAAAAGCGCATGAAGCCTGATAGTACCGTTTCTGGGTTAGTTACTTTCTTTCTAATTTCATCTCAATTTATCTATAGCTTCATGCCCTTGTTACTACTCTTCATTTAATTTGATCCAAATGATTTCTTTTCTTTCTTATGATGAATTTCTTGTTCTTACATAAGCTTTTTTTATGCTTCTAAAGTATACAATTCTCTTTAGGAACTTTTGTTGAAGGAACTATATGAAAAGTTAACTAAAGTTTGTTTTTTTGCTTGTTGGGGTGGCTGCAGAGATAGGAAATCGCGCAAGAGACGCAGTGGTGGAAGAGGTGATTCAGTGGAAGACACTCTTGAGAAGTGGAAGAAGTATAACAGGCAGCAGCAACAACAACTTGGTACTGGAGAAAATGGGGTTCACAAAGTTCCTGCAAAAGGTTCAAGAAAAGGGTGTATGAGAGGTAAAGGTGGGCCTCAGAATTCTGATTGCAAGTTCAGGGGTGTGAGACAGAGGATTTGGGGTAAGTGGGTTGCTGAGATTCGTGAACCTATCAATGGTAAGCATGTAGGTGAGAAAGCAAATAGGCTTTGGCTTGGTACTTTCTCTACTGCACATGAAGCTGCTCTTGCTTATGATGAAGCAGCTAAGGCCATGTATGGTCCTTGTGCCCGTTTGAACTTTCCTGAGTCTGCTGTGGACTCAATGGGCTCTAATGGATCATCATCTAGTGGATGTGATAAAAAATCACCAAATGGTTGTTCTGATGACACATTGAATGGTGGTGATCTTGCAAAAGATGAGGAGATGGAGGGGAATCTTCTCCAATCTCATAATGAAAAACTCAAATTTTCTGAGGTTGGTGTCTTTGAGGAAACTGAAGAGAAAAAGGTTCTTTTTGAAGATTGTGTGGCTGATGAGTCAGTAGATGAGTTGAAGGAAGTGAAAATTGGTGTTGCTCAATGTCAAACAAATGAGAAGTGTAAGAATATAACTCATCAAGGGTCTTTCAGGAATGTTAAGCATGAAACACCTGGAGAAAATGAAGGAATAGAGAGAGAATCAGAGGTGGTTTTGAAAAACTATGACATAGATGGAGAGTGTAATCATGTGCAGAAGGATATTTCCATGAATACAAGAGCTGATTGTGGCCCTTCTGATACTGCTGAGCATGATATTCTAGTGGAAAGGGAAGAAACAAGAAGTGAATCTATGGAAACTTTGAAATCCTGTGAATTGAGCTGCAGCAATCATTGCCTTGGATACCAGCAACCTATGCTTCCATATAGCAATCCAATACCAAATTCTGAGCATTTTAACAACATCCAACCTGAGGCATCTATTGCAAAGAAACACAAGAAGGAAGTGATTTCAGAAATCCTGGAACTTTGTAGCAGCAAGTGCTCAAAGATTAGCCATGTTCAGTCACAAAATGGGCAATATAGAAATCAACATTTTGATGAGATGAAAACTGAGCTTAAAGGTTTGGAATGCAAGCTGAGAAATCATTCTATTGATTGCAACAAGAATGAAGAGGCACCAATTATAGTGGATACCAATCATTCCATGCAGGGAACTCATCTGTTTGGTGGTAGCAATGTTGAACCAATTGAAAGAATGTCAGGGGTTGAGGCTTTGAACATCAACACTAATAGAAACTCTAAATTGCATGAGAAAGGAAACAATGGAAATGCACTTCCTGGATTTAGTTCAGGGCAGAATAGGAAGCTGTGTGATCTTTCTCAACAACTACAGAAACTGGGTGGTTACCTGCCTGAAAATTGGAATAATATGCAGTTTGCAGAACTGGAAGTAGGTTATGATTATAGTTTCTTAAATCCTGATTATGATTTTGGCTTATTGGAAGAGAAGAAGTTACTAGATGTATGTTTTTCACACATAGGGTCTTAGTTATAGAGTTACTAAATGTTTACAAGGTTTTTGTTTTTCACTTTGGTGGGGTTATTTACAGCAGGATGTTGTGTTTTTTCTCCACCTTAGTGATTTAATAAGGCCATGTTTCTATTCTCTTTTTCACACCTTAATAATGACCTATAGATACTCTGTACTAAGAATTTTGCATTGAGTTATAAATATCTAAGTTGAAGTGTTCAACTATGTACTATGATATGCCTTTTGGTGTAATTTGGAAAGGTAATACTGGTTTTTCTCCTAGTTAAATAGGAGCTGCCATTCGAAATTGATCAATTTGATTTATGCTATTCATATACGACAAAATGCAATTGGCACTTTTTATTTTTCATTGAGACAATTTATAAATTAGGAACAGACACTCCTTGTGCATGTACATCAGATAATTGAGAGACGTATAAAAATAAATTTTTTATACTAACTCTAATTTTTTGTTAGATAGTATTTGTAGTGTTTATTTATTTATTTATTTTTGCATAAACACATTAAATACAAAAGACTGGTGATATACAAAAGAGAAATTTTTATAATAAAAAATAACCATGACAATTATTTATTTAAATTTTAGATTAATATAGTTGTGGCTCAGTTGGCAATACAGACTGAGATTGTGAGAAGAGCTCTCAGATTCGATTCCCACTAAACACATTCTTCAGGAGGGGTGATAAAACTTAACTGTGATTAAGTCCCGAATAGGATTACCCCTAATAATAGGGAATACCGGTGATTTACACAAAAAAAAAAAATATAGGAGTGACAAACTGACAATGGACACTCCCTAAGGTTCCTCTAAATATTTGCTGTGGAATAGAATCGACATCTTCCAAGAAATTAAAAAATATTGTAAAAAAATTAAGTAAAGGGCTATCAAAAAGTAATATTAATCTATGGAGATAAAAAGGTTAAAATTATTAAAAAAAATCAACTTTTTACATAGAAAAAAATATTTTCTAATTTTATATAATATTTATTATTATCTCTAATGAAAACTCAATTACTAAGTTGACCACTTTAAAATGAGACCATTCACATAAGTACTAATATTGATTGATCAGAAATGAATAATAGTTATTAACAAATTAATCAGAAACGAGTAACAGTCGTTGACAACAATCAGTGAATACTGTATCAACTTACAGATTAATTATAAACATTAACGTAATAACTAACAAATGACTGTTATACAGTTATTAACCAATAAGATATTAGCACTAACCATAAACAGCAAGAATAATTTTGTGTGTATACTACAAGTACAACCTCTCATATAAAGCACATAGAATTCTAGAAGACTTTCTTCTTTCCTATGAGGCTAATTCAATATTAACATTGCCAATCTACCAGGAATTTGGCAATTTTGTGCCAATAACAAGAAAATGACTACACTCCGTATAAATTAAAGGACTTCTTTCAATAGAAAATAGCACATACTATACTACACACCTAACTTTCAAATGCAGCTGCCTTCAGCAATGAAAATATGCAAAGGCATGCACAATCTCCTAATAAATACAAATTTCCAACATAAGCCAGAAGGCCGAAAGACTTGACTTCTATGCTGCAGACTGGTCATTCAATAATTTTCTGATTTTCTTCCTCCTTGTGCTGCTTTTGGCCATTCAAACTCTCTCTACTTGTACCACAGAAATATTCTGGCATTTTATTTGCATCAATTGCTGTAACATTCTAATAATTTACCATAGTCCTGCACTGCTACTGGATTCTCTCTAAGTGCAGGGATTTGATAACCTGGAGAGGATGCATAGCCTATTAGTGTCCCCATATTAGAGCTCTTGAGAATCATATCTTGATCATCTTGAAAATGCCTTCTTAACCTGATAAGTGAAAGTTGGAACTTCTGAATACTAAGTAGGTGACTTTAAATGCATGTTAGTCAGTCTTCTGCTCCATCTTTATACCAGACCATATCCCATGGGCCGCTTTTGCTGCTCAGCCTTAAAAATAAGAAAATAAAAAATATTAACTCAATAAAAATCTTCTCATGTTATCCAAAAGGTATCCTACCTAACCCATTTCCCCTTCCCCCAGATAGGAGACACAAAGAGAGAATAAAAAACTAATGACTGCAACATCATGCCAAATCACATTCAATCAACATGTCCTGTATCAGTCTGCCATTGTTTTCTGAGCTAGGATTTGAATGTGTTGAATAGTGCAACAGGTTTATCCACCGACACAAAGTTTCTCAATTATCACCATCAAAATGAATTAAATACTTTACCTCCATACTCCTGCTAGAACACGCAAAATCATGAAGATAAACAATCCTGTCCAGACTCCAGGAAGTCCAAGTACTGGAGCAGCCACCAGCAGGAAAATTGAAGAAACCAGTCCAACTAACACCTACCCTTACAAAAGCCAAAAGCAAGAGGTAAGAAAGAAGGGGGGGAAAAGAGGACAAAAGGAAATGAGTTAAGAGGAAAAAAATAATATGAAATGTTTAAGTATCTTTTAATTATTTAACTAGGTAATTACCATCGAGTAAGCAGCATATTCAAAGTCTGATACCCCATAATAAATCCCATCAATAACAAATGCCAAAGCATTCACTGGTTGAGATCCAGCAACAAACTGCACATGTGAGTAAATAATTTCAGATATTTCAAACAAGATTACAATTTATACATGCATCCACATACAGAATGGACAATCGAACTACATACAATTACAAGGGACATTAATTAGTCCCACAAAGACATTCTGTTAATGTCTGAAAGCTTTCAATCTTTCCAAAAAGGCTTCAGCAGGCAAGATATGATTCATGCATACAAAAGGAAGAACAGTCTAAATCTAAAAGTAAATTTCAATACAAAAGGACATCCAAATGAAATTCACTTCAACTTGAAGCCATGCAACAATCAATTACAATGATCAATATTGTCAATTCATACTTTCTATAAAAGAAAATGCAAAAAATATCAAAGCGACCTCAGTTTAAACATTCATCACAATTCACAACCAAATAACTTTACAAGATAAATTAATTACATTACTCCCTTTGTCAAGGAAAAAACAAAAGAAAGTTGCACTCTTCTATTTTCTCGGACCAGCTCCTTCCCTAGTAAATACACTACGACATAATGTTTTCAAGCATAAGAATTTCAATTGCACTTGAGGACCTGACATAGCCACTCAGTCCCACTTTTGCACCGGCTGGTTGCTTGATTTTTTTAAAGTCAATCCAAGTCAACAAAGGAGTGGCATGAAGCCTACAAAATGGTGATAAAGGTAATTCACGGCGAACAATTGTGGTTTCTTACCAATACACCTGACTGAGCGACATCCAGAACTTCTGAATCTGTGCTAAATAAATTAGAAATTGCTCCAAACCCAAAAAATAAGATCATAGACAAAGTGATTCCAACTCCTAGACCAATCTGCTTTACATGTAAAAGAGAGTAGGAGGAGAAAAGAAGTCTGGATCAGTATAAGTTTTAATCTCATGAAGGAAGAAGGGATGCAGTATATGGTGATAACAACCAGTAACCTGTATCACTCTGTATATAATAACACGCGCCTGCTCATAATTTCCCAGGGAGTAACTACTGGCAAGAAGAGCCTGTAAAATAAATGTCATTATAACATGACACGTTAGCTTTCAGCCAAATAACTTTCAATCACTAAATAATTTTCAAACAGTTTGTTTGTGTCAGATCTTCAAATAAAAGGAATTCCAATAAATGTAGAATTTGTAGCATCTGTATAATTTGACTCACGATACACAACCAATTCTTTCAACACTTGCCAACCTTTTTTTGTTTTTTCGGCCACATTAAATGATATGATAGAATATAGGAATTCTTACTAATATCATTTTAGTATTTTGTGAAATGGAAAAATATCGACTGTATCATGCAAAACCAGACAGTATTTTAAGTCTTGCTTAGAAGTTTGAAAAAAAAAACTTATCAGCAAAAGTTACAAAACTTGATGATACCCAATTTGCTTGATTTCATGGTCAGCGACAGCCCTCAAATCTAGCCCATAATGCATTTTATAATTATAATTCATTTTGATTTGGAAACTGGATGAGATAAACTTCCTATGCGATATGTTTTGATCATTCAATCTGCTGTAACTTTGGTATATATCTGAATAAAATGGCACTCTATAATCCAATGCAATAGTATATCTAACCTGACCAGCAAGCGCCAGAGCATCAGTGAGCAAAGATATAGACAACCAAACTTGCATGCAAATTTGATGACCTGCCATAGGTATAGGGCCCTGCTTAGCTGCCATGGATGTTGTCAGTGTTATAGTTGTAAACACAGCCAAAGTCCGGCCAATAAGAAGACCACCTACAAAATGCAATAGTTAAAAGTAAAAATCAATCCAAATTGCTCCTCTTAATGCACATCATTTCTTCTGTCAAGTCATCTAAGTTGTTAACCAAACATAACATTTTCAAGCCAATGAAAATCATATTTTATCACTTAAAAATACAAAACTATACATTATCATATATATACAAGGTTTTAAATTGCGGTTGCAGTTTTGATTACATCACAACCTTGATATTATGGAAAATTGGGAACAAGTGCAACTGAAGCTACAATGCAATTGCAGAGATCTGTAAAATCTTGATGTTGCGACCCCAATTTAAAACCTTTATATGAACAAATAGAAGTCCTGTGCTGTGTCAAAAGTTCAAACGCTACACCTTTGAAAATGGACTCTATTCAATAAAATTTTAACTATTTTTCAAATCAGTCAATGACCTTTGACTCTATCAGGAATAGATTTCTCTGAAACATATTGGATGCTAAAAGTAGGTTTTAGGAAAAAAATAAATTCAATTTTATTCCCACAGTTTTGATATTATGCACAGTAATATCTCCAACAAATATATTTGGTGAACAAAGTATATCTTTCTAGTTTCTAAACTTTCATTCCAAATTTCCAATTGACTAGTCATTAGACAGTAAAATCCAACTTGAATGAACAAGTAAAGTCTCTCCAAGAGTTTCAAGAAAAAGGTAGAAATAAATGCAAAATCAATAGAGAATACATTTTAAGTATAAAATCAACAAAACAAAACCCTTTCCCCACTAGGTTAGGTTGGTTACATGGAGAAAATAACATCAATTGTCTTATCATAAATTATATCTGGTGACAAATCATTTAAACATAAAATCAACCAAAACAAAAAACTTATGTGATCCACATACTCACATTAGTCGTTGATTAGTTCTAAAGATATGACACTGTTGAGATAATAGTGAGTTTAATTTGCTATCCATAATCATGCAGCACAGATGAAGTTTGTCCAGGAAAATTTCAATGATATACTCCAGAAACTATAATCAATTTTCCAATCAACTCTAATCATTTCATAATCATTATTAATTTTGTTTGAAGGGTATGGGCAGCAAAGCAAGTAACCAACAATTCAATTTAATTGAAAAGCAGGTACCAGATTTCAGATAGCTGAAAAATTTTCTCCCATCAAAGTCAAAAGGGATTAGCAGCACTTTGCTACTCAATTTCCATAGAAGAATGAAAGCTGTTAAATATCTGGTGAACAAAAAGACAAATTCAGTTAAAAGCAGAAGATCAATAAATTAAGGGACATGTGCAAAATGCACATAAATACTAAGTTTACCACATCACTGACATACTCAGAGATCACTGTAGCAATTGCAGCACCACCAACTCCAAGACCAAGAAGAAATATTAATATTGGATCCAATATGACAATAAGAAAGTTTCCAGCACCTGACATTTCAAGACAAGGCTTTGTCATTTATCCATCTGGCAAATCCTTTACCTAGACATGTACTCCTATTTTCCAATTTCCATATCAACACTGGAAGGGCTGCATGGGGCATTTTGCAGAGTATAAACATGTAAAAGCAAGGAACTCACAGCCCATAGAATTAAGATTGTTTAAATGATCCTGTTCTCCAAAAAGTGAAAAAATTTGCTTCTTTCCATAAAGTATAAACACTGGATGAAGGGTACATTCAGATTACAATTTCAGCAATTAAAGTCAACTATGAAATTTTCATTATATATTTACAATGGATCATCTCTGCCAATGGATACTTGTTTGCAATTCAAATTTTCAAATTATATAAAACTGTCTCTTTCCTTGATTTACGAAGGCATGTTTAAGTGTTCATTTCTTGTCAAAATAAACTATTTCTAGGCTTTGAGACATTATAGATTAAAAACTTTAAATTGTAGCCAAATAAAAGAGAGAGCAGGGGAGAGGAAGCTGTTGCAATACTTGCCAACAGCATATAGAGGCGTCTTTGTATCCATAAATCCACGAAAAGTGCCTTGTGCAGCTAACGCAATCACAATTGCCGGTGTACCAAAGGCCCTCAACGTAAGAAAATGTTCGGCAGGTCCACGCATTGGAGAATCCTGTACAGCATATAAAGTGGAACTAATGATGCAAACATGATCTATACTCAGTCTACAATTATGCAAGTAATATCCAATTATATAAAATCAAATGCCCGTGAAGAGAAGAAAAAATTGCTTTTTCTTACTTTACATGACCTCAAACCAACAAAATATAAGGATATATAAATTTTCTTGCTATTCTTTCCATAGGACTGATAGCTGAGGAATGCAAATCAAAACAGTAAACTTATATTGACTGTTAATATGTTTCTCAAATTGATTACAACATGAATTTTTAACTTTTAGGATGCAAGCATAGAATCAATTGGTGTTAAAAAGTTTCCAAATTGTTATAGAACTTAAATTAACATGAGAGCCATCCCCAACACATTTTGTATGCCAATTAAATGCTCTATTTAAAATAAAACATAATTTCACATCTGAAATTAATTTTTTAATTTTTCTCAATATTTGCGATGTTTCATTAAAACAATTATGCACCACTCTATAGCATAAAATAACAGACAGAGTAAAGAAAAAGTCATTTGCAATTAATTAGACGTTTATGAATGGCCTCATATTTAAGTTCAAAATTAACAGAAATTGCTTTCAATTAAGATAGATTTTTCATGATAGTTGTACCCCGCCACACAATGAAGTTGTACACTGACAATTAGATCTAAACTGGTTAAATAACTGTTCCTTTTGCAACAAATGATTCTTTTTTATTCATTTTCTTAGTGTTGGGTGGGTGAGGTAATCTTGCCCAGCAAATTGCAGACTCAGAAGAAATTAGAACATGAAGAAGCATAATAACAATATGAGGTGATGTATGACTATGGAGTATGGATCAATAATCAGCCAAGTTTGACATACAGCAGGTATACCCATGATATTCAAAAGAATGCCAGAGCCAAAGGAAAGTGCCACAGTTTCAGCAATTCCAAGAGCTGCAGCAAGTGCTAAAGAAGTTGATACTGAAGAAAGGAGCTTCTTGCTTTGGTACATGCCTGATGAATCATGATAACACCCACATGAGACCAAAACTCAGTAGATACACCTTAACACAAAAATCTACAACTATGTCCAAGAAATGTAGGCATCCTACTAAAACTGTGATACCTTTCTTGAAAAAACATACCATTTTCATCAGTTTGACTGGAAACTTCCTCCTTGCTAATCAGTGCCTGCTCCTCCGCAACAAATGATGTTGTAATATTAAGTAAAGGAACATTGAATACTTTTGACACTAGATTAAACACAGAAGCTGAAACCCCAACTGCAGCTAATTCTACTGCCCCTGCATAGAGAAATCTAATTGAGGGAGAATTCTTTCTACAACAGTGATCATTGATCAATATAAGTCAAAGGAAATAGAACCAGAGAAAAGACAATCTTTGCTACCATCATCACCATCATCAACAAGAAACAAACAACAACACTAAGCAATAGGAATAATTAGCTTCCAAATTCAGGATAAAAAGCTGCAGCCAGCTAACTCACAATTCCTTTTTATTTCTTCAAATTAAATTAAAACTCAAATCATAAAAATCATTTCCACAGAAGTACCTATGTGCCCAACAAATGCTGTGTCAATCAATGAGGCAATTGGGTCAGCTGCCAAGGCCACAGCAGCAGGCAGGGCAATGGACAGTATCTCCATCCCAAGTTCATCAAATTTAAGCCACCCATTTCTGTTCAGAGCCCAATAAACAAACCTCTAAGCCCAAATAAATAATCAATTAACATAATTAAGTAGATACCCTTAAATAGTTTAATCAATTTCAGAACCCCAATTATGAACGAAATTATATTCAAACAATGCATAGATGAAAAATTCATTAAATTTAAGCCAACCATTTCATTTCAAAGCCTAAGAAACAAACTCCAAAACCCCAATTTACAAATACTCCATCCATTCCTAGTGTTGTTTTGGAAGAAACATTTTGTTAATTATATCCTTATCTTCACCTAATTAATTAATAAGAAAGAGAATTGTACATACATAACATATCAAAAAGATAAAGGTCATATTAGAAAACTAAACATAATCATGTAAACATTTATAATGATTAATTGTATTTTGTCAAACCACACTTAAAAGGGAACTACGACATGTTGAGAGAGCTAGCACCACCAGATATGGATGTTGCCGGCTGATTATATTATGTGGAGGATACCCGTGATTAACACCAAAAAGAGAACTGACTGTATATTAAATTTGAATCTTAATTCTTATATCTCATAATGTCAAATCATACTCTCTTTTTCATAAAGCCACGTATATTCTCTACATTATGACATGTATCCTAAGCTTCCATACTAAGTTAAAATCAATTTAATATTAATTATCTTTTTATATAGCCATTCAAATAAGTAGATAAAATCGTTCAAAAAAATAATAAATAGATAAAAACACATAATTCAAACCCAAAATTTAACTCAAAACAAATCATAACAGAAAAAATAAAAGAAAAGTAAAAACAAAATTCCATTCCCACGAGAAACTCAAAATAAAACAGTACCTGAAAGGTCTTAGCAGAGAAGAAGAGGAATTATGAGGAGGTTTAGGTGAGGAGGATTGGAGGGATGGAGTTTCAACAGAATCAGTGTTGTTGGTGGCATTTTTATTGGGAGGAGAAGAAGCTTTCGGCGAAACTCGAACTCGAACTCGAAGACGAGCAAAGCAATGAGGCTTTGTGGTTAGCGTTGGAGGTTTCAATGTTGGAAGAAAACAGGTAGAGAGAGGAGACGCCATTCTCAATTTGGAGTCAGGTGCATCAGAATCAGAATGAGAGTGGCGAAGTTAAACAACAAAGCATAAGTTGCATAACCATATCTTCGCTTTATTTTATTTTTTGAATCTGACGGATGTATATGTATTTATTTGGTCAGAAAATAAAAATCAATAATAAATATCTATGTGTGTGGGGTCATACACTCTTTGGGTCGCAACCTGTTTCTGGTAATGAGCTGAACCTCGTGTTGTTTTAGTGGCTCTGGCTATGCTAAGAGTCTTTTAAAAGTATATGAAGAATCCTTGTATTTTTTTTAAGATAAGTTGTATACTCCACGGAAAGTAATTCTACTTTAATTGAATTTGATTTGTATGGACATTAAATTTCTCTATGTGAGTATTTAACATAACTACCTATTTAAGACTTGAACTCGAAATTACTGATCAATCCTTTGTCTACTAGTAATTGATTATTACATGCCAATTGAATAACATTGTGTTCCATGGAGAATACTTATCAATACAAAAAATATGAAAAATATTTATTACAAAATTAATAAATAAAAAATTATTTATTCAAAATACAGTAGTTAATACATTATTATGTTAAAAAGTTATAAGTTTCATAAATTCTTTTCATTTTTAGTTCTTTAATAATTTGTTAAAATGATGAATGTTTTTTTTAATTAAATACTATATTTTACTTTTTAAACGAGCATCCTAGTCCTCTCATTTGTATTTGTCCTTTCATTTGTACTACAGTAGTACTACTAATACAAGTGTACTGAAATTTTAGTACCATTGCATCTTGTCATTCCTTTTAATATGTTCTTGAAAATTCAAGCTTTAACTGAGGCCTCGCGAGCCTTTTAATATGAGAGTAAATTTTCACTATTACAATAGCATTGAAGACTCAATATTCCCTTACTTATAGTGTGATCAAAATTTTTTATTTTAAATGAGAGAAAATTTACTATAAATGGGTAGGTGTCAAAATTTTAATAGAGGGAGTACCTATTACTGTAATACTAATTTTTTTTTCCTAATATGGGATTTCATAAACACATTTCTCTATAAATGATAATCTTTTATAATTTTAATTGGTGACGCAATTATTTATTTAGTAATATTTTCATATTTTCAAGAATTTATTTGATGATTATAATATGTTGATGACTAATAATGACATAATAACAATTTAGAGACTAAATAGAAAATTTGCTCAATAAATATTTAAACGCTAATTTATTCATAAAAGAAAAAGAATTACATACATAAGTATTTCTTTCCTTATATTATTTAGGTGGATCAACCAGATATAATCGAGAGGTAGATTAGACCCCATTTCATAAGAAGGGATGATTCATGAGTTTTAAACAAATCTTATATAGCATTTTTATTTTCATGTTAGGTAAGCTTTAAATGTATGTTAAAATCGAAGTATATTTTCTTGCTTTTGAGTAAATCTTGCTTTGGAATGTGTGCATAGTGAATGAAACATGTAGACAAACACACACTTAGGGTCCGTTTGGTTTACAGTTGAGTAGAATTGATTCTAGAAATGAATGGTTGAGATGAATTATGCACACTTTACGAAGTACTTTGGACGGAAGTGATTTAAAATCAATTCTGCAAAACCATGGTTTTGTTAGTTGAGAATTTAAAACAAACAGGGGCTTAAACGTTATCACAGTACTCCATCACTATGAACAAATAACTTTTAAGCTTATCAAGACAATTTTATTTAATTGCAGAATTTGCGACAAAAGATCAGGGAATTTGAAAAGCTCATGATAAAGTGAGACATTCAAGAAAAGGAAGAGCAAATAATTGTTTGTTTCCTTGGAGGATTGAATACAAACATTGCTCACCAGATCCAACCTCAGTAATATTAGACTTTAGATGATGTTATTGGTCTAGCCATCTGAATTGAAAAACAATTATCTAAGAAATCCTCATACTAACCTTTCTCCTCCTAAAACCCTACAAACACCAGTAATGTTAGGACCACAGGAAACACTAGAACAGAGATTGAATAGTGTTTTAGAATTTTTACAGATTTTTCGTGAAAACCTTTTTAAAACAAGCAGAACTGTTTTGAAAATAATTGATCAACCTTCCAAAATTGTGAAGTTCAGCAACTTGCTGATGCAACTCGGAAGGCTGAGTAAAAACCTTTTTGAAATTATTTTCCCTTAAAGAAAATATTATTTTCTGCTCAGATTAGTAAAACAACTTTTCTTAAACCCTCATTGGTTAGTTTAAACAGATATCAGCGGAAAGTAAAGAGGTAAGGGAAGAGAGAACTTAACACAAAGATTTATACTGGTTCACGCACTAACCCAGTGAGCTACATCCAGTCCCAGGGCAAAACGCCAATGGATTTTCCACTAATCCCGCAAGATTACAACGAGTATTATTTGCACACCTGGCCTCTCCAGGCCCAATGGTTATTCTTTTATAAACAAGTCTCTCCAGGCTCAAACAAGTATTCTTTGTACACACAGCCTCTCCAGGCTGAAAACCAAGTATTCTTTGTTCCACCAAGCCTCTCCAGGCTCTCAGACACTTAAAGTGTTTACAGTTTAAACTAAGTTTAAGTTTCTGAGAAACATAAACTTAGGTTCTTCTTGTACAAAGGGATAACTGAGTAAAACTCAGGATACAAAGGATAAATCTAAGTACAAGGATAGGACAGAGATACAAGTGTATAAATTTAGGTTCAATGTCATCTCTGTATGAGGGGTAACTTCCTCGGAGGAGAATTGGCTTGATAGGATGTTGAATTGAGCTTCAGCCGGTTCTCTCTTGGACTTGACCATTGGCTACCTTGGGCTACTGATGGATTCCTAGCAAGTGTACCAAAAGTCCAGCAATTATAGAGTAAGTAAGATATCGTATCCACAGGGAGCGGTTTTAATTTGTAAAGTGATAGCGATTGTATTTCCAATAAAAACAGTTTATAAAATGATTTGGTTGTACGCAGATAAATAAAATAACAGCAGATAAATGAGATGAGAGTAGGATACTTTGGATTAGGATTTGACTTCGCTTCATCTCCCCCCCCCCCTTGTGTATGCGAATCCCTTCCTTTAATTATGATCATACTCGTAATCACCTTAGTATTGTCTAACTACAATAATTATAAGGCATGCCTGGTAATTATCGTACCCGCAAATTCCCCTATAACACCATAATTAAACGTCAGAAACTATTCTCTACAGGCATTCAAAGTGGCTTGGCGACCCCGAACATTCCCCGTATTTTGTAACTGACACTATCATCTTAATCATACTTTCACATAAAGCACCTATGAAGGGGTGTGTCACTCACTGAACCTTCAATCGTTAGAATACAATCTTTATACTACGATATGACTAAAACCTTTAGCAATCGGAGATTAAGCTTCATAGACATCTCTATGCTCACCTAACTCTAATACTAGCCGGAGTTCCACTTTTTGTATCCAGAGCACTAGCCTACCACCCCGGCGCACGCGCGGAGGTGATGCATTACAAACAACATAAAGATACCGATAAATTACAAATAAAGAATCATAATTAAGAAGAAGAGAATTCTTTATACACAAGGGGATTGAATCCACTACATCAAATCCTACTGGAGAGCTTAGCTACTCATGGTAGCCATTACAAACCACTGAGAAATTTGTCACCTTTCTCAATCATAGAACTACTCTCTCTGTATCTGTGTCGGGTCCCTAGGACCTGCCTTTTGATCTGTGCAAAAGGCTCTATTTATAGAGTGGGAAAACCCTAATTCTGCTCCAAGAAGTCAATCTGGATCTAGGTTAAAAGGCTGTTGCGCATCCCGCGCTTTATGTGCGCTTAGCGCGCATGAAGCGCAACCAATCTGTTGCTGCGCTCCACTTGTGCTTAGCGTAGGTGGAGCCTGATCAATCTAAAGTTGCGCTCCACATGCGCTTAGCGCAGGTGGAGCGTGTTACGCGTTGCAGCTTTCCTTCCAATCTTGATCTAACTTCTGGATCTTTTTTTGATCTTATCTGGTTTTCCTTTATCTCTTTATCTGAGTTGTTTTTGTATTTATTTGGCTTGGATTTGATTTGAAGAGGTTATCCACAAGATTCTATGATTAACTAACTGTTAATCTCCTCTTTATTTGGTATTTATTTAAATTCTGAATCTGCAACAACCTCCTTTCTGATGTTATTTTCTCTCTCATTCCAAATCTTCTGTAAATCTGTATAAAATAACAGATTTCTATTTAAAATAGCATCATATTCAAATTTAAACCAAATAATTACAATTATTGTAAATATTAATAAAAAGGGATAATTTGGGGCATAAATTACTATTTTAACCTTGATAAGTGTAATAAAAACTATAGGAAAATAACGTTAATTTTACACTTATCAAATACCCCCCAACTTAATTTCTTGTTTGTCCTCAAGCAAGACACCTTTTGCAATCAAATTTCAAAACACCCTTGAATACAATTCTCAAAATGACTATAAGGAAAAATTTTCATTATCTCTTTATTAGGCAGAAGTCACTTTCCAACTCTAGAAAAAATTAAAATCAAGAGATATTACCATGACTCAACCAAAACTAGAATACAATCAACAAGTTGAATTTTCTCAAGAGTAGTAATTAATGCAATAAACAAAATACCAAGGAATTTCACTCATGCTCACGAGTACTGTTTCCCTCAATATTTTCACCACGGCTGAACAACTTAGATTGATAGTCGTTTCTAGTTCCTAAGCATGTTCATGGTTAATATGGATCAAAAGGTCTTTTTTAAGGTTGTAATGAGGTTGGGCTATCAAGAATTTATGGTTTTTCTGGATAAACAATGATCATCTAGAATAGAGAGCATCTTTGGATGTTGCTTTTCTTGGATTTCTCTCCTTCCACCATCTCTTTCTTGATTTATTTCAATTCTTTGCAGGCCTCTTTCCTTGTTTGAAGATGCACTCCCCCAACTTATCCAATTTATTCACTTTTTCTTTTTGATTTTAGGGGGAGTGATCTTCTTTTTCTTTTTGTTTCTCTGTACCTGCTCTCTGGATTTTCAACCTTTTCTTCCCATTATTTTTCACTTGTCACCTTGCTCTCTATCCCAAATGTGTAAGGGATAGGATATAGATATTTAATTTGGCTTGGGTGAACAAGAATAATCAATTAAGGCTCAAATAGGTTACCAAAAATTGGAAAAATTGTACCAAGGTTAGCTTTTTGGCTCTGAGCAAATATATTAAAAAACAAAAATTTGCCTTTGTCATTTTCATATTTTCCAAAAACAGCAAAAGATCCAAAAACTCAATCAATAAAAGTTGACAGACGGCGATGAAAAACTCTCAATTCAGTGTTTGGGCTCTCAACTCACCGGTTACTTGGCTAAATTCCTTGATAAAACATTTACTGATTTTAATTAACTACCCTGATAGATTCTCATGTGAAGTATCCTAATCTTAATTGATTATGGGATTAATCACAAGACTTTTTTTTCTTTCCTAATATGGTTAGTTAAACTGCCTAATTTCAGAAAATTTGAAAAATTTTCCTTTTATTTTCCTAATTTCTAATTCCTAAATTTTTTTCTAAAAATCCTAAATATCCTAAAATTTAAATGCAAAACAAAAATTCCTAATTAACTAAAAAAATATATAAAATAAGAGAAAATAAAAGAAAGAAAAACACCAGTGTCAATCTTCATCCTCTGTATCCTGTGGGTCCTTATCATATTCCCCTGCTGCTGCTTCACCTCCTCCTGGAAGAATAGGCCTGTCCCCAGGCCACTGCTAGAATATCCGGAACTCTTCAAACAACGTGCCTGGTTATGGGTCTTGCAGCAGCCTGCGTACTCTTGAATCTCATGGGATCATATTCTATGATCCTTTTCCTCATGTCTTCTCCTCGTGAGCTAAAGCCACGGGAAAGACTAGCAAGTTAGTTCTGGGCATCTAAAAAGGCAAATAACAACAATTAGTTGCTAAAAACACATTAATTTTAATGATACCTTATTGCAAACATCAATTCATGAAGAACATGGAAGCCTATCATTAACCAATTTGCATGCAAAAGGAATTGCTCTATTCACAAAATTTCATTGCACTTGGTAATGCCTTCCTAAAAACAGAATATACTCATTTGTTTTGCAAGTATTCAATCAATCCATTGAAAGTGAGAGTTTTAAAATTTTTGAAAGAGATAGAGCATAACACTTTCAATTTTAATAACTCACAAAACAAAGAGTATTCCAATCAAGTTGTTCTTCATGTTCCACACAGCAAAAAACTCATTCAAGATAGCAGATATTCATAATCCTAAAGTCGCTATCCTAAAGTGCAAATCATGAAAACAGAATAGATGAAGATTTCAATTGGTAAAAATAAAAGAAAAAGATGCATGAAACTTGAAAGTTTCAAAATTGATTGAAGTTTGTGAGTGGAAAAAGTGAAAAGAAAAGCTTAGGAAGTAGAGAAACAGTACATGAGAAAATAGAAGATTTTTAAAATTTTGTAAGCGCAGAAAACAGTGACTAAAATTGCAATTGTGCGCTTCTCTTGCGCTCAGCGCAGAAAATAGAATGAGAATTTGCAATTTTCAGTCACGTTTTATGCTACTTCCTATTGTTTTTTTTAAAAAAAAAATTATTTTCCACAAACTTATTCCAATCAATTTTGAAAATTTCCTAAATCCTAAAAAATGAAAGATCCTAATTAATAAACAAGAAAATAACAAAACTAAAAATAATTAAAACTTTTAAAAATCTCTGGGTTGCCTCCCAGAAAGCGCTTGTTTAACGTCTGATAGCTCGACGCCTGCTCTATTAAGGTGGCTGAAACTGGAATCTTTTGGTGAGCTTGTGTGCTGCACCCTTTCTTTCTCTGGCCCATAATCCAGCCTTGGAGCAATCTGTTATGTGAAATGACTTTATCCATTTGGGCTTCTTTCTGCATGCCTCTGACTCCCTTGGCTTGACTCTTCTTTTCTTTATTTTCTTGCTCTCATGTGCATGAGTCTTCTTCTCTTGAAGCTTTGATGATTCATAATTGATTGCTCTCAATTTCTTTGTCTTACAGGGGTCTTTGATATGAAACACACATGACCACTTGATCTTCAATCTGGCTCTAGGCTTTGAGTTTGATTCTAGCATGACTTTCCTTCTCTTTGCCTTGTTCTAGTCAGTGTGCTTGCATACCTTTCTTTTGTGAGGTCTGGAAGGATTATTACTTGTACCATACCTTTCTTGATCTTCCTTTGCAGGACTGGTTGGATAAGGCACGGTCTTTGGTCTTGATATCTCTTCCCTTCCTTCCTTCCTCGGGCTTTGATTCATCATCCCTCTGTTCACTCTTTTTCTTGATCTTTTTTATCAGGTAAACCCTCATATGTGTTGTTCTCTTTCTCCTTTTCACAGTCAGATTTTTCTTCAAGCACCATCTTTTCTGTTTCATCCTCTCCTTTTTCTTTTTCTACTTCTTCATCAGTCAGGTTGTTACTGATTTCCTCCCCTTTTAGCTGAACAATGTCATCACACTACTCTTCAGGTTTGGGAAGTGCATTTGCTGAAATTTGTTCTGACTGATGGTTGGTTTTTGCTTCTGCTATCTGTTCAACTGTTGCATCAGGAAACTCTCTCTTCTTGTTGAGCATTTCCAACATGAACTCGGTAGGCCTTTGCTCCATAGCCTCCAACATTGGGCTGGTAATTTGCACACAGTTGATACTATTCATGAAGCTTGCAAATAGCATGTGTAGATCTTTCATGGAGGGATTCTTTGGATATGGCAAATCTCTAACTTGCAATGCATGTGTGAACTCTTCCTTTTCTTCTTCTTCTTCCTCTTCTTCATCCACTTCTTCTGATTCTCTTTCTTCAGCTTCTCTTTCTTTTGCTTCTTCAATTTCCTTCTGAAGTCTTAACTCTCTTTGCTCTGCTAGCTGCACTATCAAAGCATCATATTTTCTTCTTGCTTCTTCTCTTTCCTTCTGACTGTCATTCATATCTTGTACGAGTCTATCGAGCTTCTCCTCAATTCTTGAACATGTGTTATGTATTGGAGTATTTTCCCTGAGTTCAGCTTCAAAAGTTTGCTTATAGGATGAATCAGCATCTTGTTGCCACCCAAAATTTTGATTCTGGTAACTTCTCCAATCCTGTGAAAAATTGTTAGAATAATTATTGTAATTGGAAAAGTTACCTTGATTTGATGTGTGGGAGAAATATTTTGGCTCTTGCTGTCTAACATAATCTCCAAGGGTTCTTCTTGGTGGATTTTGATATCCAGAAGCCATTCAACTTTTACTTCACTTGGGGATGGTTGAACAGAGAGTGTTGAGATTGTCTCTTTGCCCTTTTTCTCTCTCCTTTTGTTCCTTCTAGTTGTCCCTTCTCTCAATTGATTTTGAGACACCTGTCTTCACAAAAGCACTATTCAAGAATCTCAAACAATTGTTAGCTCAGGAAGGTGGAACAAAATAATCAATTTTTTTTTAAAAACGAAAATAAAAAAAAATAAAATCCTAAAATTCTAAGATAGATCAAGTTTGAATTTGAAATATGATATTTACTTATTCTGAAATCCTAAAAGAACTCAAACGGGATAAGCATTGAAGATAAGATAAGACCAATTCAAAATTCAAATCTCAAATATTTTTTTAAATTTTTTTTTCGAAAATATTTAAAAAAAATAAAATATGAAAATAAAAAAAAACGAAAATTTAAAATTTAAAATACAATTTTGAAAATTTGAAATTTTTTGAAAATTCAACCTTCTAAAACTATACAAAATGAGACACCGCTCCCTCGCAACGACGCCAAAAACTTGATGGATTCCTGGCAAATGTACCAAAAGTCCAGCAGTTATAGAGTAAGTAAGATATCGTATCCACAGGAAGCGGTTTTAATTTGTAAAGTGATAGCGATTGTATTTCCAATAAAAACAGTTTATAAAACGATTTGGTTGTATGCAGATAAATAAAATAACAGTAGATAAATGAGATGAGAGCAAGATACTTTGGATTAGGATTTGACTTCGTTTCATCTCCCCCCTTGTGTATGCGAATCCCTTCCTTTAATTATGATCATACTCGTAATCACCTTAGTATTGTCTAGCTATAATAATTATAAGGCATGCCTGGTAATTATCGTACCCGCAAATTCCCCTATAACACCATAATTAAACGTCAGAAACTATTCTCTACAGGCATTCAAAGTGGCTTGGCGACCCCGAACATTCCCCGTATTTTGTAACTGACACTATCATCTTAATCATACTTTCACATAAAGCACCTATGAAGGAGTGTGTCACTCACTGAACCTTCAATCGTTAGAATACAATCTTTATACTATGATATGACTAAAACGAGTACCTTTAGCAATCGGAGATTAAGCTTCATAGACATCTCTATGCTCACCTAACTCTAATACTAGCCGAAGTTCCACTTTTTGTATCCAGAGCACTAGCCTACCACTCCAGCGCACGCGCGGAGGTGATGCATTACAAACAGCATAAAGATACCGATAAATTACAAATAGAGAATCATAATTAAGAAGAAGAGAATTCTTTATACACAAGGGGATTGAATCCACTACATCAAATCCTACTGGAGAGCTTAGCTACTCATGGTAGCCATTACAAACCACTGAAAAATCTGTCACCTTTCTCAATCCTAGAACTACTCTCTCTCTTTATATCTGTGTCGGGTCCCCAGGACCTGCCTTTTGATCTGTGCAAAAGGCTCTATTTATAGAGTGGAAAAACCCTAATTCTACTCCAAGAAGTCAATCTGGATCTAGGTTTAAAGGCTGTTGCGCATCCTGCGCTTTATGTGCGCTTAGCGCGCATGAAGCGCAACCAATCTGTTGTTGTGCTCCACTTGCGCTTAGCACAGGTGGAGCCTGATCAATCTAAAGTTGCGCTCCGCATGCGCTTAGCGCAGGTGGAGCGTGTTACGCGTTGCAGCTTTCCTTCCAATCTTGATCTAACTTCTGGATCTCTTTCTGATCTTATCTGGTTTTCCTTTATCCCTTTATCTGAGTTGTTTTTGTATTTATTTGGCTTGGATTTGATTTGAAGAGGTTATCCACAAGATTCTCTGATTAACTAACTGTTAATCTCCACTTTATTTGGTCTTTATTTAAATTCTGAATCTGCAACAACCTCCTTTCTGATGCTATTTTCTCTCTCATTCCAAATCTTCTGTAAATCTGCATAAAATAATAGATTTCTATTTAAAATAGCATCATATTCAAATTTAAACCAAATAATTACAATTATTGTAAATATTAATAAAAATGGATAATTTGGGGCATAAATTACTATTTTAACCTTGATAAGTGTAATAAAAACTATAGGAAAATAACACTCATTTTACACTTATCAGCTACATTCTCGCCACTTCACCATGGGTTTACCAAATCATATTCTGGAATTCATGACCGCCAATCTTCATAATCCTTACTTGAGGCTATTTATATGTTCTGGAAATATAGCCGTTGAAGATTGCTTAGAATACCGTTGAGAAGGAATGATTAACGCTCATGGAGCCGTTGTGAAATAACTTCTCTTTTGCTTATATTTTGTCTTGATCAGAGTAGGTGTGTAGGTATGAATTAGTTCTGACACAACAATTAGGCTCTTAGTCTTGCTTGAGAGAGCATCTAATATTTCAGCAGGTTAATGTTCCTTTTCTTTCTCCTTCTCTTTACAACCGGAAGTCTTTTGTCTGAGTAGAGATGAGAACGTTAGACTTCTCTTTTGTCTCGTTGTGAGTTCAGCTTTTCTCCTCACTTGAGGTGCACGTTTCCGATAGCATATTGCAGAGATGGTACATGAGTAGGTGTGCAGCAGCGCTGACTCTATCTCTGACCTCTATTTGCTTTTCTGCAGTAGGCTTCCTCTTTTGTGATGGAAAATGAAACTGTGCCAGCAGGCCTTTGTTTTTAACTTGAACTGATTCAGCTAACCATAAGGCTTTGCATAGACTTGAGTCTTTTAATGCTTCAATCATATTGACTCACAAGTTTTCAGAAGGTAGCATGCCATTCAGACTTCAGTGGCTTCTAATTGTTTAGAGAGTTTAAGTTGCCACGTCATCAAGTTATGGTTCAGAGAGTATATGTTCAGAAGATTCAACTTCAATACGCACATACTTACAGCAGGTTGCATGTCTTGGCTCTTCAACAGGTAGATGTTTTCGGCAACTTTTCTCTTCAGCAGATTGCTTCTTCTTCAGCAGTTAGCTCAAACAAAGATTAACCCTTCATTGATCTTATGTGCTCTTTGATCTTCCAAGATCTCTGATGACTTTCTTCTTTAGTTCATCTTGCGCAGTTGTACTTCTGCTTCTTCAGTTCGGAATGTTGATCATCTTCAGATGGTTGCTTCTACATAATTCTTGAAATACAAAGGAAAATACCTTTCTCAGTAGAACTTGTTTCTATACAGTCTAATTTGTTAATTATTAAAACTAAGGATAATAAGTCTTGAATCTAATTTCAATTGCTTAAATTAATTCTGAGACTCAACAAGTAAGCCATAAACCAACAACCTAGCCATCTAACAAAACCCTTCCTAAGTCCACCAAAGAGACCAACATAATATCACCTCAAGTGTTTCAAATGTCAAGATTTTGGCCACATAGCATTTGATCGTCCAAATCGTGAAGTTGTCACTATTATTGAAGGAGTAATCCATAAGGCATCTAAAGAAGATGAAGGATCAATGTTGGATGAAGTAGAGCCACAATATAAGGAAGAATTCACCACTGCTGATCATGGTGAATCATTGGTGATCAGATGAAGCCTACACACTGCACTAACAAAAAAAGAACCTTGGTTGAGGCACAATATCTTCCACACTCGTTGCACTAGTCAAGGAAAAGTGTGTGATGTTATCATAGATAGTGGAAGTTGTGAAAATGTAGTATCAAACTACATAGTGGAGAAGTTGAAGCTGCCAACACAAAGTCGTCAACACCTTTATAAGTTACAGTGACTCAACAAGGGAAGCGAGGTAAAAGTTTCTAAACGTTGCCTTGTGTCTTTTTCAATTGTCAAGAAATATCAAGATGAAGTATCGTGTGATGTTATTCCTATGTATGCATGTCATTTTCTTCTTGGGAGACCTTGACAATATGATCGTCGTGCCTTGTATAATGGTAATGCAAATACTTACTCCTTTGTGAAAGATGCAATGAAGATCAACTTAGCACCTTTGCCACTCAGTGAATTCAACTATAGCAAGAAGGAAATAAAGCTATTTGTGTCTTTAGTCACCAAGGAACAATTTAGGGTGACGAAAAAGGAAGCTTAAACCATGAGCCTCATACTACTACTTGAATCAATTGAAGGGAGTGTCCTTCCACCAGAGATTGAACAATTGCTCGTTAAATATCCAAATGTGGTACTAGAAGACATTTTGCATGGGCTTCCTCCAATGCGATACATCCAATATGCCATCGATGTAACTCCTAAAGCTGTAATTCCTAACAGATCGGTTTATAGGATGAGTCCACAGAAGCATGTTGAGAACCGACGCCAAGTTTAAGAGCTACTGAAGTAAGGGTTGATTCAAGAAAGTATTAGCCCTTGTGTTATGCCTATTATTTTAGTATCGGAGATGTTGGTGTATGCCCTAGATGCCAATGGTATATTGATCCCTTTTTAGCATACAATAACTCTACCATTCAAGCTACTGGGAAATGTCCATTTGAGGTAGTCTATGGCAATCTCCCACTTAGCCCCCTAGACTTAACCCCCTTCATCTGATAGTCAACAATACAATGCAGATGCAAAAACAAAGGGCGAAAGAAATCAAGAAGTTGCATGAGCAGGTTCATTAAAGGATTAAGTAGTAAAGCTCGAGGTACAAAGCTCAACATGATAAGTACTGAGAATTGCAAACTTTCAAAGTCGGAGACTTGGTATGAATTCCTTTGCTGAAGGAACAATTCTCAAATCAACCAAATGCCAAGTTATCCCATAGAGTTGATGGTCCTTTCAAAGTCGTGCAAAAGATCAATGAAAATGCTTACAAAGTAGAGCTGCCAAGTTCCTATGGAGTTTCTGCCACTTTTATCGTTACAAATAAAATTGACGACTGTGAATCTAAACTTAAAAGGTTCATCTTATAATCACACTTATAATAGTGCAAATAGTGGGCTTAGGGAGAAAGGTGCTTTTATCTTCTTATTGGAACATAAACTTTGGCAATTCAGGTAGAGGGGGCAACTGTGCAAAGATATTAACAACAGTAGGCCTAGACGAGCATACTGAGCGCAGTTGAACATGATATCACGTATAGCGTTTCATAATCAATTCTAGCAAAGCAAGTGGGGGATCTGACCAACTTTCTGAAGGTTGGTAAAGTCTTTTAGTATTGCAACACAGAAAAGATAGAAAAACTGAGAAGACTGTCTCTCTATTATTATTATTGTGTTCAATCAGACACCGCACGAGAGCATAACTTATAGGCATGGGCATTAAGTTTATTATTTAATAATTAGAGGAAATTGAACATTTATCGAGTTTCTCATCTCCAATGGGAGTTGCTTGATATGAGTTGCTTAACTTAAAAACTATTATTTTAATTAGCATCTCTTACCCATTTTTAAGCAACTCAACATGTGAGACGCACATTAAAATAATAGTTTTTATGTTGCAACTCATATCAAGCAACTCCCATTAGAGATGATCTTATAGTTTGTTTAAAAAAATTCTAACAAGTTAATACGTGGCTATTATTTTTTTACAGTTACATTATTTTAGTACATATTATAGATTATAGAATAACCATTTAAATACTCTTTCATGAAAAAGTTGTGATGTTTAGTACCAAACAAATTAATACTCTGCGTTCAGATTGAAAAAGAAAAAATATAGGTAAAAATTTCCTTTACAACTAAATTTCTGTCAATAAACATTATCTTCATCAAATACAACCCAAAACAACACTGAATTCGGGAGCACTGTCAATCTTGAAAACAACATAGAAGACGAATGTGAAACTGAGTTGTCATTCATAATGGAGAGAAGTAAAAAGTATTATTATACACATTACATCTGAATTTGCCAACTCGAGTAATAATGCAAATGATGTCAAATTATTGTAATCAGATTCTGGAGAGAATGAGGTCAGAACAAAATTTAAATATGTATTTATTAACTTTCTTGATCTTTCGCCAAAAAAGTATATAAAGATGAGGTGAGACCTGTGATGATGACTGTTGTCAAAAAATTGTTTTGACTTCAAACCAGAAGTTAAGGGTGTGAGAGCCTAGTCCAAGATGGATAAGAAAATATTTGCAACACCATCTTGATGCCCTCACAAGAAAATCTTCTGAATGCTACCACAAAAATGCATCATGGGACTGAGGTGCACCTTCCTTGCGTATCATGGAAATTCCAGTCTCAGGCTCATTACTTTCAGCTGGTAAACAATAGAACATTATGTTCATATTCTTTCAAGATTTTCAGAGACACTTTTCATTCTAGGCCTGACCTCAGGGTCTCCCTCAGTGCATGATAGTGCCACATGAAACACAGCTAGTACCTCTTTCTTGGCATGAACTTCTTGGAGAAGGGATGGATCAACCATTTCAGATAATGGGCTTTCTTGTTCAAACCCTTTCCTTACCCACCTCACCAAGTCAGGGACTTCCATAGAAGTTGATGCTGCTGGAGAAGAATCAGGGGACTTTCCAGTAAGCAATTCAAGTAATATAACTCCAAATGAATACACATCCCATTTCTGTGTAGGTCTGCAGCCTGGAACTCGAGCCTCAGGGGCTTTATAGTTGTTAGTTCGCTCTGTTTGTGATGACTTCAAGTAAGGAAGAGCTCCACCCATAAAGCCACCAGAAGAGGGGTTGTTGCCAGTGATGCTAATTAGCCGGTTAAGACCAAAATCAGAAATGTGGGGTTGGAATTCTGCATCAAGGAGGATATTGGAGGGTTTTATGTCACCATGAACAAATTTTCTTGGACTGCATTCATGGAGATAAGCCAAACCCCTAGCTGTTCCTTTGGCTATTCTCAGCCTGGTTGACCATGAAAGATTCGGTGATGGTTGGCCATTTCTCCCTGCATAAGCACTTGGGATTAAATATGAACTATTTGCAGATAAAGCTATTATTGGAAAGACTAAAAATCTAGTACAAAATGCAAATGCTGATTATGAGTTATTTTAGTTGCAATGCAATTAAGGAATTGAGCTGTTCATGCAAATAAAATTATACTAACTTCATGATATAATGATATATCTTCTTGGATAAAGTCAAATATAACAATTTTAAATATTTTTATAAATAGTTCCCAAATACAATAATCATGAAAAAGTGGTCAGTATATCTGAATCCCAGTATCCCACATAACACATTATAATAGTCAAACATAAGTGTAGTAGAAGCAAGGAGATAGTAGGAAAACGGTTCTAGTAGGGCCCAGGTTTAATCAAGAGATCGTGAAGCTGGTAGAGTGGTAGAGACTGCTTCAAAAGCAAGAAAGTTTAGCCAAAAGGATAATAATGAAACAAAAAAAGCAAAGTTTTTCACCGTCTAGGGACTAGGCAGTTCAACTACAAAAAAACCAAAAACTATGAAATTTAACTTTGGCTGAATGAAATAAAGGCGCAAAAGCAGTACAAACTTGCCAGTTCTTTTTTCAGCCTACAAACACAGGACACTTTATACAAAGCTACTTTGAAAGATACTAGTATTATGGTGTGTGAGATGAACTGAAAATACACGTATAAAAAAGGAGATCCAAAGTGACTCAGAATACACGTATAACAAGAAATTAAAGTCAAACAGACACTACACTTAAAAAATGACTCAGAAGTGTGAAATCTCAACCTTTCCACCTAAAATTTTGGTTTAGTTAGTGGCCCCATGTGCTGAGAACGAGATAAAGGTCTAGAAGATCATGGTCCCAAACAGGGTACCACTGCCATCTCATTTCCCAGACACATGGCGAATGTCTTACTTTCTCGTCGATCGGATGTCCCCAAAGGGCTGCTCATTTACAATAGCACTGTTGTCTCACCAAACAATTCCTAGATCCAACGCCCTTGCCAATATTAAATAAACATCTAATTAAAGTGCTCACCTAGCCACATTCACACCTTAAATTAAATTTAATAATATAGTATTACTTCCTTATTTCTAACAAGACAAATAAAAATTTAATATAGCACATCTTTTCTAGTTAACCAACCATCTTAGTGGTCCCAATAGTCCCACATATCAATAACGGAAACGACAATTATTAAAAAGAAAAAACCAATGGAAAAGGACAGAACTTCAAAGCCAATTTCTTTCGTTTTCTTTCCCTGCATGTAAATCTAACATATTTTGCTACTAATTTTTTATAAAACATATTGAATTTATCACTATTTCTCTTTATGACAATCCTTTCCAGAAAAGACAGGAATTTTATTTTTTGGCTGAATTAGAAAGGACAACAATAAATCAAATTATTAAAAAAAATAAAACATACTAAAATTCAGACAAAACCACCTAGTCGGCACAACTAAATTGTCCTTGTACTAACTGATGAAAACCATAAAATTGAAAAAATATTATAATAAGTTCAGGGTTATTTAACTGCTTAAAGAATAACAACTCAACCATAGTCCAAATCAATAAAAATAGAAATCAACCTAGGCAAAGGAATAAAAAATTATATGCCGGACAGGTAATAGAATCCTAAGTTACTATGCTAGTATTGGTTAATTTGTTAATCCAATACATTGAGCTAGTATTGGTTAATCCATATCATTAGTTCATTTAACGATACTGTTATATTACATGTTTTCTAAAAACTGTTATTTTTCTATTAAATTATATGGAATTTATTCGCCACAAGTTGAGCGTTTTATATCATTCTCCTAAAATGTTTATACTACATTACCAAGATCCAACTTTCACTGTAATATTAGCTGTCACTATTATTCTTTGTAACTACTATTATTCAACACACATTTTTCCTTTTGGTGTGTGAAATAGTGATCACTGTGTTTGTGCACACTTCCCACAAGCCTGCTACTCTGTTATGGATGGTAAGAGTAAAAATGGAGATCAAGCTCAAGCACCCTTATCACTAAATGCAACAAATGAAATCAATGACCAAAAAGAGAAACCAAGACAGGAACAGAATGTTAAGGAACTAACCTCTAAGGGCAGTGGCCAAATTGCCATTGGAGATGAAATCACTGATCAAAAGCTTTTCATCAGGAGCCCAGTAATAAGCTCTCAACTTCACAATATTAGGGTGCTTCACTTTCCCAATGGCTTGAACTTCAGCAGCAAACTCCTTGTACCTCTGTTCCCCACCCTCCCCCAATCTCCTCACAGCCACAGGAACCCCATTCCCAAGCACCACCTTATACACAATCCCCAACCCACTCTTCCCCAACACATAAGCAGAGGCCCTCAACAGCTCATCAAGCTCAAAATTGAAACCTTTATCAATGGCCACCAAATCCCCTTCCCCTTCCCCTCTCCCACCCTCTCCTCCTTTCTCACCATCCTCCATCTCAGAATCATCACTTCTAAACCCATTAACACACTTCAAAGACCCACAAAAACAACACAAACTTGCTTTCTCATTGTTCTCACTACCACCAAACTTTCTCTTCCCAGTACAACTACACCCATTGGACTTGTCCTTCTTCTTCCAATAAACATACACAACCACAAGCCCAATCAAAGCCACACCAGCAGCATCAGCCACTGAGATCAAAATAATCAAACCGGGGCTTAACCCTTTCTTGGACCGGCTCCCCGGTTCACGAGCCAAACCGGGACTCGATCCCGGTTCACTCGGTGCCGAACCGTTACACGAATTTTGCAAAGGGAAACCGCAAAGGTTCGGGTTGTTGAGGAACGCTGTGGGTCCCTGGTTCGAAAACGACCCCGTTTGAGGAATCTCGCCACTGAGATCGTTGTTTCGAAGATCGAAGCTCACCGTCACAGGCAATTTCCCGAGGGACTTTGGAACCCTACCGGAGAGGTGGTTGAAGGATAGGTTTAGGGTTCCGGAGAGAGAGCTCAGGTCGCCGATTTGGTCAGGGATTGAACCTTCTAGAAGGTTCGCGGAGAGGTCGAGCTGGACGAGGTTCTTCAACTCCGGCCAAGGAGTCGCCGGAATCTCGCCGGAGAAATTGTTGCGTGCGAGGATTAGACGCTGGAGCTGCGTGCAGTTTCCGAGGGAGTTAGGGATGGCGCCGGCGAGAGAGTTGTCGGAGAGGTCGAGGTTTTGGAGGCGAGGGAGATTGAAAACGGAGGGAGGAAGGTTGCCGGAGAGGTTGTTACCGTGGAGGAAAACGCTGTGAAGCGCGGTGGCGTTGAAGAGCTGTGAAGGGATGGAGCCATGGAAAGCGTTGGTGTGGAGGCTCAGGCGCCGGAGGTAGCGGAGGTTACCGAGCTCCGATGGTAGGTAACCGCGGAGACCCTTGCCGGCGAGACCAACGCCGACGACGCGGGGGTCAGGGTCGCCGGAGATGTTGGCGCAGCTGATGCCGGACCACCGGCACGGGGTGGCGTCGCCGTCATTCCAGTCGGAGAATGCTGCGGCGCCGTCGCCATCGACGGCGGATTTTAGAGTGAGAAGGGCAAGGCCGTCGGAGGAGAGAGAAACAACGTGGTGAAAGAAGAAGAAGGAGAAGAAAAGTAGAATGAAGAGAGTAACGTGCATTTAGGATGGGTGATACGGCACCGTTTTGGGTTATGTTATGGTTATGAACGGTACGGCGCCGTTCGGTTCAGTTTTTCAGAGAGAATAGGAAGGGATGTTGGGAATGGTTGAGGGGTGAGAAAGAAGGGAAGTTGTTATATTTATGATAAGAAAAAAATCAAGAGTTGGGGGAGGATGAGATTTTAATTTTGTGGGGTCCACTTCCCCCGCCAAAAAGTTGGACAGAGAAAAAGAGAGAGAGGGGGAAGAAGAGGACTTGTTAACGGAAAGAGTGAAGTGAAGTGAAAGAGAAGCAATAACTAATTGGGAGAGGGAAGAGAGGATCTCTCTTTCTCTCTTTGGACACAACTTGAAATTGGATCATTGGATTTGGGATTCAGTTTGAGTTTCTAACATTGAAATAATGCTGATGATTGTGCTGAACTGTAGTTTGCATAGTGGGGTCTTAATGCTTCTTTATTTGGTGGACTTTTAAACAGAGTACAACCGGGTCAATACTTCAATTCACGTGGAAAAATGTGCAAGTTTTTAGTGTGTAGAATGTTTAGTTGTAGGTATTTTAATCTTATTATGAATATTTAATTAATTGCGTTTATAAACTTTTAGAATTAGTTGATGAAGCTTGAGTTGATTTCTTATGTGTGCCAAAAACTATTGCTTGGATGTTGCTATTTGTTTCTATATTGTAATTGTGTTCCTTTCTGCACCTTAGTAGAATAAAATATATGAAAGATTCCACCACTAATATGGACAATGGGTATTAGTTCATGAATTTTACTCTTGATAAGCCAAGATCCTTGATTTAAATATCTATACAAATAAATTTGAGACTCACTAGAATTTTAGAGGATGATATAATGAAATTTAAGTATTATTGAACTCACTAAATAATAACCCCAAGGGATTGATCAGATAGAGTAACACAAGGTCTCACATCTCACAGGTTGTAGGTTCAAACCCCACTTGTCCCCTTGGGGTAAAGTAAATATAAATACCTCTGTAAGTGTTCTTTAAGCCCATGGGTTTTCCATGCCTTAAATTACGTCATCCCTTCACCCTAAATTTTTACTCTGTCAAAAAAACTCAATAAATGATGGGATAGTATCATATGACAAATGTACATTTACATTTTTTACACTAATTAAACTCTTTAGTTTCAAGGTGGTTATGCATTATAACAATTTTTTTTTTTGTGTTAACCACATATATCTCTTATTACTGGGGGCAATCATGTTCCTAGCTTAGTCACAGTTAAGATTTCTCACTTCTCTCTAAAAATGTGTTTAGTGGACATCGAACCCGATAGTTCTTCTCACAATCTCAATCTCTCTTGCTAATTCAGCCAACTCTTTAGTATTATATCAAAAGATTTAGTATATCAATTAAAGTATAATAGTTTACTACATATTAATAACAGTAAATGCATTGGACAAGTATGAATTCCACGACATGATTATCTCTTCCGGGATCATGAACTCTTGTTTTGTCGTGATATTTTGCAAAAAATGAGACTTAGTGCTACAATCCCTTTTTTCAACCAAACACCACTCTCTCTCAACCATAAATCCATAATGGCAATGTTTGCATCTTCATTAAACACTTATTTGTACCTCATATTCCATTCAAATTACAGCTACTACTATTCCTTCACTTAATTGGGCACTGCAGAGAGACCAGCTATTGCTGCAATTATTTATTCTTTGAATGGAACTATAAGAGATAATTGCATCTACTTCTCAATCATGCTAAACAAACTTAGAAGCTAAATAAGCCACACAAAACTACATAATGCAATTTGTTTTCAGTATTTCTTGTGCGTATAATTTCAGTCATGACTTTTATCGGCAAAAGATAAAAGGACTTTATGCATGCCCAATGATATCTTCCTCTATTTCAAAAGAAGACAGCTTAAATTCACTTCCAAAGAATAATTAGATTCAATTTGAGAGAAAATAAAATTAATAAAACGCTTTGCTTTGTAGTCAAGTGATATAGTTGGTACCAAATGAATTCCAAGTACACAAAGCCAGCCATAAAAACAAATATTAACTCCAACTGTTAGATCGGAAACATAGGTCCCGCATCTAAATAAATGAAAATAGTACGCTGTGTACTAAATCTTAAATAGTTCGCTAAATGTCATTAAATATAACAGATCTGAAGAATTCGATCCATTTATCTAAATTCTACAAGTTTCACATTTTATTGTTATTATTAACAACTTTTTCCACATAAATTAAAAAATAATAATATATAACAGGTTGAAATTCCCACTTGCCTCTTCAGAATGAGGTAAATGTAAGTTTCTTTACAAGTGTTCTTTGAGTCCGGAAACTTTTTATACCTTTGGACCATGACACCATTTCTCACCCAAAATTTTAATCCAACAAAAAATAAAATGAAAATGAATGATACACCAAAATTAAAAGAGATTAATTAGTATAAACTGACAGTCATCCAATAATACAGTGTCACATCATTTAATGAGTGTGACACTTCATGTGTTATTAAATTCATTAAATGATATGACAATCCATCATTTGGTGTTTGTGTAAAACTTTGGTACACTGTGAGTGTATATTCATTAAATTCAAATTAAAATATCCTTGGACATATTTCATGTTTTAAAGGATACTTTATAAATTGAGAAGTTCCATGTGTATCTAGCTAAATTTGTATTTTAGTACTTGAATTTTTTTTTGGGCACGATTTTTTTTAAATCAAAGCACTTGTGAGCTTAAAGCTAAGTGTTATAATATACATGTAGATTGTATTTAAATGAGCTGTTACAAATTTGAGTTTGAATAAATTAATATGATTAATTTTATATAATTTATATTACTTCAAAGTGAATATAAATTAATGTGATTTATATTTATCAAATTTTCTCAAATATAACTTTATAGTAAAATTCGGTTTAAAATTTTTCACTCAATGAAATGAAAAGATACAATTTATTTACATTGACTCAAAGTTGAATTTAAAATAAAAAAATCAAGTTTGATTAAGATATTGATACAAAATTTCAAACCACAGTTACATTTTCAAACATGAATACCCAACACTGGGTGGGAATAGGCCAGTCGGCCTGTCAGGGGCCTACGGCCTGGCCTGTTTATGGCCTGGCCTGACTCGTTTATTAAAAAGATCAGGCCAAGACTTGTTAAAAGGCCTATTTAGTTAAATAGGTCAGGTTTCAGGCCTATGAAAAAGCCTATTAGACTTAACAGGGCGACTTATTTAATATAATAATATATAATATATTAAATTAATTATATAAATAACTATAAATATAATTAAAAAATTTATAATATAGTAAAAAATTAGAATATATTAAATTAATTATATAAAAAAACTGCTTAAAAGGCCTGCTGGCTTGCATAGGCATATAGGCCTGTTTGTAGGCCTTGTTATAAAACAGACTTCTAAACAGGCTTACAGGTCAGGCCAAGACTTGTTAAAAGGCCTATTTAGTTAAATAGGTCAGGCTTCAGGCCTATGAAAAAGCCTATTAGGCTTAACAGGCCGACTTATTTAATATAATAATATATAATATATTAAATTAATCATATAAATAACTATAAATATAATTAAAAAATTTATAATATAGTAAAAAATTAGAATATATTAAATTAATTATATAAAAAAAACTACTTAAAAGGCCTGCTGGCTTGCATAGGCATATAGGCATGTTTGTAGGCCTTGTTATAAAACAGGCTTCTAAACAGGCTTACAGGTCAGGTCAGGCTTTTTCGCAGGCCAGGCCAAGGCCTTACAAAAAAACCTGTAACCGATAATAGGTCAGGTTCAGGCTTAAGAATTAGGAGTCAGGTCAGGCTCAGGTCTGTCAAAGCCTGGCCTGACCTGGCCTGATTCCACCCGTACCCAAAACCCATTGTTAGTAGATAGTGTTACCGTGTGAAAATAAATCAAGAGAGGTGAGGCTTGTTTTGTCTTTCTATATATTACTACTACTCACCCTTACCTAAGAGTAAGAGACATTAGTGTTTTATAAGAAAGGTCAACGTATACTGCTTGCAGCATATATGAGAGAGCTATTAACACACCACGTGCATCCAGCATCTGCAATTTTCCAATTCCCCTACCTTCCCCCATTTTTATTTTTCATGACCTTTTCTCCCACCACCACATAAATTGGGTTATTTAATTAATTTTCAATTACTGCCTGAATTCTGCAGTTTTTGTGACCTGTAAACGGAAATATGGTTTTTTGAATGTTTGATATTAAATTAGTTTATTGCTAAGTGCAGCATAATTCTAAATCTATACTTTAAAAAATGTCAACTCTCCAATTAAAGGAAGCTAATGGGAATAACTCACTTTACATTTTATAATAAGATAATAAATTCATACAATATAAATATAATAATTTATGTAACACAGTTTTTCTTTTTTATATATTTCTCTTCATCTTATATCACTCATCACATTTCACATTTCTCTTTTATTTTTTTTTTAATTGTACAATATTTTGTACAATGATATTATATGAATTCAATTTCTATTTCATAATTTACATTTCTCAGAGCCCCGTATGCTATCAATCTCGTCATAATTGGGTCCATACTTTTTCATACAGGGGACTTTTTTCCCCCTTTGCAGTGGATATGATAAAATGTCTTGAATTAGAAGTTACTAATAAACGAATTCCATTGGTATTCATTCTGAGTGCCAAAATGATTGGAACATATAGAACCATGATGATTGGTAACATAATCATGTGAAAAAAAATTACCCTATTTGATCATGGTATATAAACTACAACCCAGATCTACACAGACGGCAATTATTATCCTCTATTAAAATATAACCCTTAAATTAAATGGTTGAAATTAAATGGAGTGTGCTATTGATTCAGTCGTGCCTTATGACACTAATAGTGATGCGGCCCAATTGGTAGTGACATCAACTCCATATGAAGTTACAGAGGCGGCCCACTTGGAGTGTGTTTCTGAGGCGGCCCAATTGGACTGCGCTGGTGAGGAGATTCTTGAATGCGCTACTGAAGCGGGCCAGTTGACCGTGCAGCATGGGCTGATTCTTGAAGAAGACGCGGTCAACTTTAATTGTGGGCTGCATTGCGCAACTGATGTGGCCCATTTGAATGTGCAGCAGGGGCCGGTACTTGCCAGTTGGCAGCGATGCGGACAGATTTCCATGTGGGCTGGAGTGCGCTAATGAGGGGAGTTGCTTTTAGAACCTCCTTTTTGCTATTCGCACCCCCATCATATATCCCCACCCCCCACCCCATTCATCTTCGGCTATCCGTGTTCCCCCTCCCCTTTATTTTTTTTTTAATGTTTTGGGTTTAGAGACGGAATTTTTCTATCTCTAAACTCGTTCCCCTAATGCCCACCCCCTTTCCGGATTTCAACTTTGTTAAAAATTTTCCAGAAGGTTCCGGAATTTTTTTTTTACGGAGACGAGTTTAGAGACAGAAATATTCCATCTCTAAACCCAAAACATTGGACAAAAATAAAAGGGAGGGGGGAACACGGACAACCGAAGAGGAATGAGGGGTGGGGAATGGGGAAGGAGGAGGGGAGGGGGTGGCTGCCGGTGGGGGTGGGGGGTAGGGACTTTCTGAAATGCAACTGCATCATCTTGCTGAATGCTTTTGCTTCTAGTAACTCTCTGAGGAGCTTCATCAGCAACTAGATCAAATAGCCTTCTCCTCTTTTGCCTTTTGGCTTGAGCACTAGATCTTCTTCTCTTGAGCCTGGATTCTTGCTCAAGTCTGGCATCTTCTAAGACAGCTTGTTGTGCAGCAACAACAAGTGCAAAGTCTTGTCTCTCTTGTTCTTCTTTCTGCTTCCTTTCTTCTTCTTCAATTTCCTCTACTACTTTCCTGATATCAGCTTCAGGTAAACTGGTAGCAAGAGGAATAGCCTGGATAGGCTGAGATACATCAACAGCTTCAACACCAAGGTGTTCAGATTCTAACATATTGGTGTCCTCTTCCTGTCCTCCCAGAGTGAGAGTAGGCTGAGTAGCAATAGTAGAAATATCAGTAGCCTGGCCCACAATCTCAGTTTGTGCAAGCACATTCTGAGCAGGTTCAGACAATCTGACCTGAACTTCCTTTTCAGCAGGTGAAGCTTCCTTCTGAGATGGAAGTTCCTTCTGAATTGACACTTCCTTCTGAAGCACATTGGTTTTCTTCTTCTTGATAATTTTAGTGGGATTTTGTGCTGAGACAAACTTGTCTTTATGAGGATCTCCAGTCAGCTCATCCTCAAGAATCTCTAAGACCTTCTGAGGGTTTTTCCCAGTCCTTCTAGCTTTGACTTCCACAGCTTCCTCCAGCAGAGTCTTCTCAGGTGAGGGCTTCTTAACAGCAATGCCTATCTTCTTAATGTTCACCAGAGAGAATAGGGCAGGACCCTTATGATCATACAGCTTCTCAATAGAACCTTGAATTTCAGCAGGATCTTGGTGATGAGAGTGTTGTGAGTGTAGCTTGCTGCTGAATCATTCACCCTCTTCAGCATGTTGTAGAGGATGATCCTGGGAAGGTTCAAAGGCTTCTTGTCCAGGATATTAATCACACAGAACCTCTCAAGTTCAGACACATGATTCTTGCTTCCATGCTTGGGCAAGATGCAACAACACAGAATAGCATGAAGAATCCTTGCTTTGGGATGCATGAGAGAACTTTTCAACTCACTTGGATCATCTATCCCATACAGCTTCCTGGTAAACCTCTTGATACCACCATTTCTCAAATCCCATTCTGGCACAAATATTTCACCAGAGTTTGGAACACCAGTTACTTGAGCAATGATCTCAGCATCCACGATGATTCTCACACCCAGTACTGAGGTCTTCAGCCCTTTGATATCTCCCATCCTGAGTTGAAATGTCTTCAGCATTTCTCCAGAAGTCAATAACATTTTGCTCATGCCATTCACAGTCTATGGCAAAGAAGAAGTTGGTCCATCCACATGCTTCGAAAATCTCAGAAAGATGGATACCACCAGCTTGAAGTTCATCCAGGTTCACAGTTCTGGAAGGCACAACTTGACCACCTGCAGACTTCTTAGACGCCATTGGTGAATGCTTGAGAGAACGAAAGTTGTAATGCCCCCGAGCCGCTTGCAGGAGTGATGAGGGTCCCCACAAACCAACACGAGTCTTTCCAGTATGCGTTGTCCTCACTTGCATACTTTCTCGGAAACTTCCTAGAAGGTCACCCATCCCAGAATTGCTCCAAGACAAGCATGCGTAACTATGGAGTTCTTATGTTATGGGCTTCCAAAAAGAAGATGCACCTTGTTGGTATAGTTCTCCATAACAATTTCCTTTAAGCTATCCTCAACTATACAGTCCCATACCTGCACAGCCTCTGGATCCCTCTCATTCAGGTGTAGGTTCGGTTTATTCATGTGTGCTTAGAAGCCTGCCAGGAGCCGCTCCTTGTCCGTGCCTATTTGCACCGGCTATCACTCCCCACCCTCATTAGCCTTCGGCTCTCACATGCCCACCAGCTTTCGCCTGGTTCGTCCCCGAACCACATCGTACTGTGAGAGGCTCGACTCTGATACCACTAAATGTGACACCCTTCTACCCTAATCTCTTATAAATTCAGCAATTAGAAATAATTAGGAAAAGTTATGGACCACATAGGGTAAAAAGGTTCACATCTCTTTCTAACAAAACGTCATTTGATTCAAAATCAGCTCAATTAAAATAGAAATTAAAGTCAACGGTTTTCAGAATAATTATGGCATCAAAATCTCAAATGTCAACATCAAAATATCCTTATTGGCCATGTAAGGCACTTAAAATAATTTTCATAATCTCTCATCATAAAAATAAAACCCCTAATACTAAGCCCTGATGTCACAAGTATCAGAGCGACACCCCTCCAACTCAATACTCGGCACCTGACGTGCCATCTTCACTACCTGTAAATCAACCACAGAGAACACGGTGAGGAAAAGAACACCAACTTATACATGCACATAAAAGGCTACCCTATCCTCACCCACACATAGTCATAATCATCATCAAATCATATCATAATCATATTATCTCACACTCTTATTATCAAATATATTATCTCATCATAAGTTTATAAGTCACACACCGTAAATCATCAAAGAAACACATTCTCTACACTCATCATATAATACTCATGTCATCATATCACATTTCAAATCCATCATAAAACTCAATGTAGGTTCACTCTATGATCATGCACACCAACACTCATCCCCAAGGATCATGACTCGGAACTCCGCACAATGGGTGCACCTCATCAATCTCCCTAGTTGTTACCAATGATGTTTCTATCGTTAACGCCCTCTCTGGCCGATAGGTTGCACCCCCTCAATGGGCCCGCGCAACAACATTCAACCCTAGGTTGCACCTCCTCAATGGGCCCGTGCATCGATATTTACCCCTAGGTTGCACCCCCTCAATGGGCCCGTGCATCGAATGTTTCCATCATGGTCTCTGCACCCCCTCTATGGGCCCGTGCAGTTCACTTCCTGAGTTGCACCCCCTCAATGGGCTCGTGCATCTCAGTTATCACACCTCATATGCTCAATGCATAATCATCATCATAACACACCTCATATGCTCAATGCATCAATATATCATCATCATACATCTCATACCTCATATGCTCAATGCATCAATATATCATCATCATACATCTCATACCTCATATGCTCAATGCATTGCCATCATACGTAACACACCTTATATGCTCATTACATCATCATCATACATCATAATATTATAAACATCTAGCATCACATGGGATATTCATATCATCATATTTATACCGCAATCAATACACTTTAAGCATCTAATTAAATCTCTTGATTACACAAACGATTTGTATAAACAACATCGACAGACAAAAGAGTCACAATCATCACATAAACAACACTCTCATACACAATCTGACCTGGTAATCGATTACCACACAGCTGTAATCGATTATCAGCAACTCTGGGACACAAAATTCACTCTGGTAATCGATTACAAGCCTTCTGTAATCAATTACCATCCAATCACCTCTCTGGTAATCGATTACAGGACCCCTGTAATCGATTACCTGCAAGCCAACTCTCTGGTAATCGATTACAGTCCCTCTGTAATCGATTACCAGCAAGCCAAATTCACTCTACGCTGCCCAGAAAACCCTGTAATCGATTACAGACTTCTATAATCGATTACCCGCGACACCAGTCGACAGTTCTTGCAATTTTTGCCCCCTTTTTAAACTCTTTTATTCAACCTATAATCAATCCCCATCGTTAATACTTCAATCATACGCGTTTATACCGAACAAAATCAACAAGAACACCAATCTTTACAACGAATTTTCATAGTTATTCCATTATAATCCCCAATCGCTAAACCCTTATTTACCCCTTTTCGCTATTCTCGCTACCCTCCTTCAATTCAATCAAGATTCATCAAGATTAACACATTTAAGCATCAAACAACAAATTTTCATCATAGAACACGTAATGCACATATCAAATTCGAATTTAAAGTCTTAGAGGGTCTTATGGTTGCCCTCATTACCCAAGCACTCCCACATACACATACAAGCAACACCCTTTCCCCCACCGTACCTTGAAGGTGAAGGTCGAACAACAACGATTGACTCTTTCTTGATGATCACTCTGCAACAACCTCCTCTTGAGATGTTGTTTCTCCCCTCCTTATGGTTTCGCTCTCTGAAGATTTGAAAAAATAAGGATTAGGGTGAACTGATAACCCCTCCTTACTTAAATGCCTAACTGGGCTGGGCCCACCCTCAACCCACTCATCCTCTTTTAATTAGAGATAACATTATTAATAAAAATACTAATATTACTAATACTATTATTTATTTATTTCTTTTATTTAATAAAATTTGGGATGTTACAAAAGCTTGAAGAGACAGAGAGCTTAGAGCACAAGGAATAACAAAAGCTTGCAGAAGAGAGAGTGAGAGTGAAGCCTGAAGCGTTGACAACAGGTCTTTAAATAGTCGTCACTGCAGTAATGATGACAGTTGCAGTCTTGGAGAATGTGCAATCATGCTGAGAGCAGTTACTCAGAGAAGGAGACCAAACGTTTCAGCTTGCCACGTCATCAGACTTAGTTACTTCAGATGCACAATATGTTTCAGATGGTGTGCATGTTCAGACGCAACATACATTCAGATGATGCATGTTCATATGCAAGCATACATTCAGATGATGCATGTTTAGATGCAAGCAATTATTTTTCAGACAAAGCCAAGATATTCAGATTATCTCTTATGAGCTTAAATCTATCTTCAGTCAGGGGATTTGTGAATATATCTGCCCATTGATGTTCAGTATCAATGAACTTTATATCAAAAACTCCTTTCTGAACATAGTCTCTAATGAAATGATGCTTGATTTTGATATGCTTTGCCCTAGAATGTTGAATAGGATTCTCAGAAAGATTAATTGCACTAGTATTATCACACATCACAGGAATAGAATGAACATCAATATTAAAATCTTCTAACTGATATTTTACCCATAGCAGTTGTGAACAACAACTGGCTGCAGCAATATATTCAGCTTCAGCTGTTGAAAGAGCTAAGGTGCTTTGCCTTTTGCTGGACCAGCTGATCATGTTGTCTCCAATGAAATGACAACCTCCACTTGTTGATTTTCTTTCAATTCTATCTCCAGCAAAGTCAGCATCACAAAAACCCACTAACCTGCAATCCTTACTTTTCTTATAGCAAAGACCAAGATTAGTAGTGCCATTTAAATATCTGAAGATTCTCTTTACAGCTTTGTAATGAGTAATTCTAGGATCAAATTGAAATCTAGCACATAGGCACACACTAAACATTATGTCAGGTCTGCTTGTTGTTAGATACAATAATGAACCAATCATTCCTATATACAAGGTTTGATTTACTGGTTCTTCCCCTTCATCTTTGTTAAGAACAACAGAAGGATGTATAGGAGTAGTCATGGGCTTGCAATCATTCATGTTGAACTTCTTAAGCATTTCTTTTGTATATTTTTCTTGATGGATCCATATACAATTAGATTCTTGCTTTATCTGAAGTCCTCGAAAGAAATTAAGTTCTCCCATCATGCTCATCTCAAACTCAGATTGCATAAGCTCAGAAAATTCCTTGCATGATGAAGAATCAGTAGAACCAAATATAATGTCATCCACATATATCTGAACCAAAATGAAATCTTTGTTAGACATTTTTCTGAAAAGAGTTATATCTACTTTTCCTCTTTGAAAATCATTTTTGATTAGAAAATTGCTCAATCTGTCATACCAAGCTATTGGGGCTTGTTTCAGACCATAAAGAGCCTTTTTCAGTTTGAAAACATGTTCTGGAAAAGTAGTGTCTTCAAAACCTGGTGGTTGTCTAACATAGACCTCTTCCTCAATAAAACCATTGAGAAATGCACTCTTTACATCCATCTGATATAAGGTGATGCCATTATTTACTGCATAAGAGAGTAAAATCCTGATGGCCTCAAGCCTAGCTACAGGAGAAAAGGTTTCAGTGAAGTCAATACCTTCTTGCTGGTTGTAGCCTTGAGGAACAAGTCTGGGCTTGTTTCTGACCACCTTTCCTTCTTCCGACAACTTGTTTCTGAACACCCATTTGGTTCCTATTATAGTTTTCCCATAGGGTTTAGGTACAAGTGTCCAGACATCACTCCTAGCAAATTGGTTCAGCTCATCTTGCATGGCTAGGATCCACCCTTCATCATGCAGAGCTTCCTCAATATTTTTAGGTTCAATTTCAGAGAGAAGTACAAGATTGTTCAAGTTTCTCAGCCTTGATCTTGTTCTAACTCCTTCTGAAGTATCACCTATTATTTGCTCTCTTGGATGATGAGTTCTGTATCTCCAGTCACGATTGTGAGGAGGTACGCACTGAAGTTTATTGTAGAATCACAAGAAGGGGGGTTGAATTGTGATCCTTTTAAAATTTCTGCACTTTTATCTTCTAATAATATTATGCTCAAGTTAATGGCTTGGATGTTTTATTAGAAGATAAGTATTCACAAATAAATTGTTAATGTTAATGCTTATAATGCTTTAAAATAGGATTCCTTTGTAGGAATCAATTTAGTGCCACTTACTTAGGTATTATTAGTTTAAAAACCTTTTATGCATATGCAGTAATTTAAAGGAGTAAGGGAAAGAGAAAGACACAAGGATTTTTATACTGGTTCACCTCTTCCAACCTGAGGCTACGTCCAGTCCCTACCTCCAGTAGGATTTTCCACTAACCAAAACAGTTACAACCTTGGGTACACACTACCACTAGTATTCTTTTCCCACAGCCTCTTCAGGCTTCTTACAGAAACACCAAACACTTAGAAACAGATTCTGTCTCCTTGCAGCACCTCCTGCAGAAGCATAGAATCAGAAATCTGCAGAACTTGCTTCTGCAGATTCCAACCTCTCACAGGCTCACACCAGAGCCTTTACAACCTCTCAAAAACTTCACCTAAACAGTCACTAGAGATTTTACAACCAACTGATCTCTCTGACCCAGTAGAAACACATAACTACTAAGGTAAAGTACACATAGCTCACAAAGCTCACTAAATTATAATCAGAGCAGCAGCAGCAGCTTCTAGTGAGCTAAGCTCCCCCTCAACAACTTATATGAACTGATGAAAAAGAATCTGAGGAGAGAGAAAATGTTCCAGAAGCTTGCAATGTATGAACAGAGGCTTTCTTATGCTTCTAGAGATGAGAGGTGTGTCTCAATGTGAAGAGAGCACCTCCTTTTATAGGTGAGGAGCTTTGTAGCCGTTGGAATGAGCCTCAGATGGTCCAGCTGTGTTGTATTGACAGGTCTCTTTCAGGTACAGCTGCAAAAGCTGACAGGTACAGCTGTCCAGTTGACTGCCTTTTGTGCTTTTGCAGAACTTGCTTCTGCAGACAGCAAAACTAGCTCATTTCTTCACCTATGCTTCTGTGAACATGCTGAGGAAGATTTCTGGATTATTTCAAGTGTATATTAACTTTTGTAACTCAGCCAAATCAACAGAAGAATCATTTACACATTCTGGTTTAATCTGCTGCTTCTGCAGAGTTTATATGTGTATGTTGCTTCTGCAGAATTTGCTTTTGATGAGCTGCAAATGCATTTTATGCTTCTGTGACATGTTTCAAGTTCTACAGTTGATATGTCTTGAGAATGAAATAATATTTTTGCTTTCTACTTGAATTCTCCTCTTTAAGTGAATCTCCCTTCTAATACAGCTTCATTTGAAGTTTTTTGAGAAGTTTCTTCTTGCTTCTGGAAACTGTGAGGAGTGCTTGATAGCTTCTGGATGCTTGAATGAGTTACTTTCAATTTACTCATTTTTATTTCAAGTTTTCCTTCACAGATTTGTCATTCTTTCAACTTATTGCTTCTGTTAACAATTAAAATGAAGCTTCTCATATTTGTCCTTCTGCAAGATGAAACCTGTTGCTTCTGGACACATTCTCAAATGAAATGGTTAGTTCTTTTGGAATCAGAATTATGCTAAGTTGCATTTGATTTGGTTGTCATGATTAAAACCACTTTGAGGGGATTCTTGGACCTTACACGCACTCTATCTGAGACTCAACAATGTTGGTCTGAGAAGGTCCAGCTTCAGACACAGGTTTGGTCTTTTGCTCAGCAGGTCCTTCAGATGATCCTTCAGATTTTACATCTGGATTTATCTCCATACCTGAAAAATCCTCTTTTAGATCTGATAGTTCCCTATCAGTCTCTTTAAAGTCATTGAATCTTACATGGATAGATTCTTCCACTGCTAAAGTTCTTGAGTTATATACTCTGTAAGCTTTAGAAGTTTCAGAGTATCCAATGAAGAAACCTTTATCAGACTTAGCATCAAATTTTCCTAAATCATCTTTAGTGTTAAGTATAAAACACTCACATCCAAAGATATGGAAGTAGGAAATGTTGGGTTTTCTTCCTTTCCACAATTCATATGGAGTCCTTTTGAGAATTGGACTTACCAAAATTCTGTTTTGAATGTAACATGCTGTGTGAACAACTTCTGCCCAAAGGATCTAGGTAGGTTGCTTGAAATGAGCATGGTTCTCCCCATCTCTTGCAAGCTTCTGTTCTTTCTCTCAACAACCCCATTTTGCTGAGGTGTTCTAGCCACAGAGAAATTGTGTGAGATCCCATTCTCATCACACAACAATTTGAATCTTAAGTTTTCAAACTCTCCACCATGATCACTTCTGATAGCAAATATGCAGATTACTTTTTCATTTTGCACCTTCTTACAGAATTTTGTGAAATTCTCAAAGGTTTCCTCTTTGCTTCTTAGGAATATAACCCATGTGAATCTTGTATAGTCATCAACAATGACCAATCCATATTTCTTTTTGCTAAGACTCTTAGTTCTAGTAAGACCAAACAAATCCATGTGAAGCAGTTCCAGAGGTCTGCTGGTTGAAACAACATTTTTACTCTTAAAAGAGTGTCTTATTTGTTTCCCTTTCAGACAGTTTTCACATAAAATAGATTTGAATGAGAGCTTGGGTAGACCTTTAACCAGATTATGTTTGGTTAGCTTTGAGATTAATCTCAAGCTGGCATGCCCAAGTTTTTTATGCCAAATCTGTTTTTCATCTTCAATTGAAACAAAGCACTTCACATTTTGATTTGCAAGTTCCTCTAGATCAATTTTGTACACATTATTGTGTCTCTTAGCAGAAAAGAGGATATGATCTGAGGCATCCTTGACTATACATCCTTCTTTGGTGAAAGACACAACATATCCACTGTCACATAATTGACTTATGCTCAGAAGATTGTGTTGTAAACCTTCAACAAGAAGTACATTCTTAATCAGGGAAAGAGGAGTCATACATACTTTCCCGATACCAGTGATCTTCCCTTGCTGATCTCCACCAAAGGTGACCACTCCACCTGCCTTGGGTCTAAGGCTTCGGAATAAACACCTTTCTCCCGTCATGTGTCGCGAGCACCCACTGTCCAGGTACCATTTGTGGTGTTTCTTTTGTCCTGTTAAACACATTTGCAACAGGAACAATTAAACTCTTAGGTACCCATACCTTCTTGGGTCCTCTTTTGTTAGTTTTGGGTCTTACTTTCCTTCTGTGTCTACACTGTGACTCTACATGTCCAGGTTTGCCACAGTTGGAACACCCATTACCTTTCTTGGGTCCTTTACCAGGAACTGTAAAATTTAAGGATTCAGAAGAAGATGTTTCTGAATAACCTAAACCACTTTTGTCTAAGGAATGCCTCTGAGAGCCCAATAATTTGTTCAGATTATCAGTTCCTTTGACAAATCTGGCTAGATCCAGAGTTAATTCTCTAATCTTGTTTTTGAGCTTTTTATTCTCTTTTAGAAAATTATCAGAATTACTAGGATCTTGCTGAAGTAGCCTTTCTTTGAGAGCAAGGTTTTCTTTTTGTAAATTTGCATTTTCTAAAGCAGCTTGAGTAAAAGCTCTTGAAAGTTCCTTGAACTCATTGAATAGCTCTCTGCTACTTTCAACAAGGTCATCATACTGATCTTGCAGAGTATGAGGAATTACCTCAGAGTCCAAACTGTCTGAAGATGGTAGGCTTGCCATCAGACAGAGGTTGGCTTCTTCTGAAGTGTCATCCTCTTCTTCTGTAGTGGAGTCATCCAAATCTTCCCATGTAGCCATCAATCCTTTCTTCTTCTTGAAGAATTTCTTCTTCTAAAAGGCTAGCTTTCTTAGCTTTGGGCAATCAACCTTCATATGACCTGGCTGTTTGCACTCAAAATAGGTGATTTTGTCAGTATTAAAAGAATCTCTACCTGACTTACCTGGTTTTGAACTAGAAGGTTGAGATCTTCTAAATCACCCTTTCCTTTGCAACATCTTCTTGATTTTCTTGCTGAGAAGAGCAAGATCATCATCTTCTGAACAACCTTCAGATTCAATATCATCATCTGAAGTGTCCGTTGCTTGCATAACCTTCATGCTACCGTGCCTAGGCTGTCTGGTCTTTGAGTTCAATGCGAGTGATTTCTTCTTGGTGTCATCTTCCCCAAGTTCAAGCTCATGAACTTTGAGAGAAACCAATAGTTCCTCCATTCTAAGAGAGTTCAAATCTTTGGCCTCTTGAATGGCTGTAACTTTGGGTCTCCAGGAATTTAGCAAACTCCTTAGAATCTTTCGATTGTTGTCTCCAGATTCAAAGGTTCTACCTAAAGACCTGAGTCCATTGGTTATTGTCTGAAATCTTCCAAACATTTGGTCTTTGGTTTCTGACTCTTCCATCTTGAACATCTCATACTGATGTACAAGCATGCTGATCTTGGATTGCTTGACAGTCTCTGTCCCTTCATGGGCAGCTACAAGTGTATCCCAGATCTCCTTGGCAGATGAACATCCATGAACCTTCTCATATTCTGATTTGTTCAGAGAACATATCGGATAGAGCTTGGCCTTGGCATTTAACTGAACTCTAGCCTTCTGCTCTAAGGTCCATTCAACCTTAGGTATGGGCACTCCAGCATGCATGGAGACATAGTCTCCATCAGTAACCACATCCCATACATCAATGTTGTTACTTTCAATGAACAACTTCATACGATCCCTCCAATAGTGGTAATCCACTTCATTGAATGCAAGGGGTCTCGTGATAGAGGCTCCTTCAGTGATGTACTGTTTGTTGCTGGTAGAAGTTTCCATGTGATCTGACCTCTGCACTGATTAGGTGCTCACCCTGTGACACCCTTCTACCCCATACTCTTATACGATTAATAATTCGAAATATAGAAAGAATAGTATTCCACAATGGGTAAAAAGGTTCACATTTCTCATCGTTTAAAACGTCATTTATTTCAAAGTCAACTAATTTAAAATAGAAATAGCAGTCAACGGGTTCAAAATACTTAAGCAGCGGAATCTCAAGTATCAACATCAAAATATACTACTGGCCATGTAAGGCACTTAAAACAATTTACAAAATCTTTTCCTAACTAGAAACATAAAGTAAAAGCCCCCAATAATATGCCCTAATGTCACATGTATCAGAGCGACACTCCCTTCAATCAATACTCGACACCAATCGTGTCATCATCATCACCTGTAAAATTAACCACAGTGTAACGGTGAGGAAAAGAATACCACTCATACATACACATAGGAGGCTACCATATCCTCACCCACATATAATCATCATTATCATCAAGTAATCGCATACTCATATCATCTTATATTCCTTTATCATCAAGTTATTTTCCTCATTGTAGTTATAATAATCTCACTTTACTAATCGTCAAGCACATTCTCTTCACTCAACACATACTAATCATATCATCAATAATTCATCATATAACAAATCATCAATATCCTCATTATAATATATATAAATCACACATCATAATTCACCAAGAAAACACATTCTCTATTCTCAACACATAATACTCATTTTATCAATAATACTCTTATCATCATAATTCTCGTAACGTCATAATATAATTCGTCATCATCATTAAATACAATGTATATTCATCTATCATCATGCACACCAAAACATCATCAACATCATCCCAAGGATCATGACTTGGAACTCCACACAATGGCGTACCTCGTCAATTCCCTTAGTTGTTACTGATGATGGCCCTACCGTTAAACACCACACAGGCCGGTAAGTTGTACGTCACCCCCTCTGGGCTTGTACAGAGACATCCGCCCCACGTGTTAAGCCCTACCGTTACGCCCCTATTTAGGCCGGTAAGTTGCACCTCACCCCACTCTGGGTTTGTGCATGAATGTCCCCCACCATGGTTTCTGCACTTTGCCCCTATTTAGGCTTGCACAGTTCACTCCCTGAGTTGCACTTCACCCCACTCTAGGCTTGTGCATCCCAAGTACCACATCTCTGCACCCCCCTCTAATGGGTTCACGCAGTTCAACTCCCTGAGTTGCACTTCACCCCTCTCTGGGCTCGTGCATCTCTGATGGGTTTCTGGCAAGCGAGCCACAAATCCAGCAGTATAATAGTAAGAAAGAGTATCGTATCCACAGGGAACAGTTAATTTATGTAGATTGTGATCTACTTATAAAGGGAAAACACGATTTAGAGAGTATAATTGCGGAATTGTAAAGAGAGAGTAAATAATCAATTGGAATTAGAAAGGTAGAGTTAGAGACACTTTACTTGGATTAGGATTGAACTTCATCTCATCGCACCCCTTATGTATGTCGAGAATACCTACTACTTATAGGCTTTGAATTATAACGCTGTAGACAAACTATATTGCCAATGACCCCGAGTTACCAGGCGCCCCTCACACTCAAAGGTCATCCATGCGGGCTCTCCCAGGCGACAGACTTACCCTCAGCTTATTTTGCTCTCTTTTGTTCAGTTTGTAAAGGATTAATTGAAATACGGGGCCTACCAAATGAATGTATACCTTCGCTAAAGTACTGTCACTACCCATCGCTCATTAGATATACCCATCTCTCGCTTCCGGGATTCACAATCAACTAATCCTTTGCTATCGGTAATTCAAAAACCATGCCTAACATATTGGAACGCCCTTCATTAGAGTACTCACACTACCCATCAATCACAAGCAACTCCCCCGTAAAGGAACTCTGGCTACCGAGTCCTCTCATTCACTCAGAGGTTGAGTTTCCTATGTCTAGGCTCCCCCAAACTCAATCCTAGTCGTAACGTTAATTACAAACTAGCCTATAACTCCGGCGCAAGCGCGAAAGTTAGGAATAAGCAAAGAACGAGATTACCAGCACTATAATTAGGGAACTGCATAAATAAAATAGATAGAGTTCAACATACACTTGGGAATAGAATCGATTACATTCAATCCTAATGGAGAGTTAACTACGTGAGGTAGCCATACAAACCACCGAAGATGTTGTCACCATCTTCAATCCTTGTGAAGCGCTCCTCCTCTCCTACTCTAAACTTAGCTTTGATACATAATCACTGAACTATAGACTAGATTACAATGACTGACTACTCTTGAAATTGGTGCAAGAGGTTCCTATTTATAGACTAAGGAAAGACAACACAAATTGGGAAGAGATCCATCTAAAAACGGCAACAAGGACAAAATTAGCGTAACCTGTGCTCCAGGCTGCGCTATAGCGCAGGAGTGAGCGCAACTTCCAGAGAGTCTGCGCTTCACCCTGCTCTATAGCGCAGGTGAAGCGCAGCTAGCGTCCTGTTGCTCCAACTTTCTCTTTTAAATCTTGAGCTCTCCCCAAGACTGGTTTTCGCATATTTGTCTTCCCTTGTTTTCCTTTATTTGATGATATCCTTGCATTATTGAGCAATCCTTGATTTATTTGGGAAGCTTGTCTGCAGAATCCTTGATTGATTGACAATAATCTCCTCATTAATGGCTTCAAATCTTCTTTAAATCTTCATTAAATATCTCCAATCAATCTCAAATCTTGCAGATATCTTCCTCATTTGATGCTATCTATCCTTCAAATTAAATCTTTGCAATATCCTGCAAAAATCAGCAATATTTCTATCAAAATAGCATCAAATTCAAATCTAGGACTAATAAATACAATTTATCTAATATTAAATAAAAAGGGATTAAATTGGGGCAAAATTATCATTTTATCCTTGATAAGTGAACTGAAAAGTGCTCTAATTTATCAATTAATTTTCACTTATCAAAATCCCCCCAAATTAGCTTCTTGCTTGTCCTTAAGCAAGAGACCTCCTTACAATCATGAATCAATTCTATTCCCAGTGTATTCCTAATAACTAAAAAACAAATTCAAGGAACTATTCCTAAAACTTTTTCCTAAGTAGAAGTCGCTTTCCAATCATAAGAAAAATTCAGGATCAGGGAATGTTACCACACATCAATCAGAATAGAAATACAAACATCAATCAAACTTTCTCAAGAATAGCAATTAAAGTAGTAAGTGATAAACCAAGGAAATCTCTCATTCTCACGGGTAAGTGTTTCCCTCAATCTTATTCACCACTGTTGAACAACTAGAATTAATAGTCGTTTCCAAGATCTGAACCTGCAAGCAGTTAATATGGATCAAAAGGTCTTTATTAGGTTGTAATGAGGCTGGGCTATCAAGAAATCATGGTTTTTCTGGATATTCAAGGAACACTTTGAATAGAGAGCATCTCGTGATTGTGCTTGGGACATCTCTCAATTCACCTGGTCATTCTTGAATGGTCACCCTTTTTCAGCTTGGCCTCATTGTTTGAAGAAATTCTCCCCCCCAACTTATTCAATTCCACACTTTTGTGCAGAATTTTTTTTTTGACAGAAACATAACATAGAAATATTTTTGTGGGGGAGGATCCTTCTTTTGTGATTTCTTGTGCCTTCTCTTGAGTCTCTTGTGACCAACCTCTTGTCCCATTTTGTTGTTGTGCACCTTGCTCTCTATCCCAAGTGTTAAGGCACATGGTATGATCATTAATCATGGCTGGGGTGCATCAAAGGAAATATTCAAGCTCAAATGGGCAATCAAGAAATGGAAATATTAAATCAGGGTTGGCTATTTGGCACTGAGCACAATAACAGAATCACAAAATATGCCTTTATCACTTCCATACCTTCTACTAGCAAGACAAAATTCAGAAACTCAAGCAATAACAGTTGACAAGCAGCGGAGAAAAGCTCTCAATTTAAGCGTTTAGGCTCTCATCTCACCGGTTATGGCTAAAATTTCTTTGATAAAGAACTTAATGGTTTTAATTAACTACCTTGATAGATTTTCTTGAGAAGTACCCTAATCCTAACTGATTATGGAATTAATCACTAGACTCTATCATCTTTCCTAGATTGGTTAGTTAAACCACTTATTTACAGAGAATTTGGAAAAGTTACCTTGATTCCTAATTTCCTAAGGTCCTAAAAATTTTAAAAATTCTGAAAATTTAAGAAAAAATGAAATACCAAACAAAAATCCTAATTAACTAGAAAAAATTATATAAAATAATAGAAAATAAAAGAAAAATTAAAGAAAAATTCTATAAAATATTAGAAAATAAAAGAAAACTAAAAGAAAGAAAACACCAGTATCAATCTTCATCCTCTGTATCCTATGAGTTCTTGTCCTGTTGCTGCTCCATCCCCCCTGGGAAAATAGGCCTGTCCCCAGGCCACTGTAAGAATATCCGGACTCTTCAAGCAGCAAGCTCGGGTATGGGTCTAGTACTCCTGATTGGTTTGAGGGCAACTGGTCTTTATACTTTGCAGCAGTCTGTGCAATTCATGAAGAACATGGAAGCCATCATTAACCAATTTATATGCACAATTTAAAGAATTAATATTTTCACAACAAAGTTCAGTGCACTTGGTAATGATTTCCTAAAAACAATCATACTCATTTATTTTGCAAGTATTCAATCAATCCATGGAAAGTGAAAGTTCAAGATTTTTGAAAGAAACAGAGCATAACACCTTCAAATTCAATAACTCACAAAATAAAGAGCATTTCAATTTAGCATATTGTTCTTCATGTTCCACACAGCCAAAATCACATTCAAGATAGCAATAGTCAATAATATTCATAATCCTAAAGTTGCTACCCTAAAGTGAAAATAGAGTAAATGAAGATTTCAATTGGTAACAATTAAAGAAAACATAATTGAAAGTTTCAAAATTGATGGAGGTTTGTGAGTGGAAAGATTGAAAAGAAGAGCTTAGGAAGTAGCACATGAGAAAATAGAAGATTTTTTTTAAAAATTTGCTTCACCCTGCGCTACAGCGCGAGTGAGGCGCAGAATACAGTGACTAAAATTGCATATCTGCGCTTTACCTGCGCTACAGCGCAGGTTGAAGCGCAGAAAACAGAATGCAATTTTGCAATTTTTAGTCACGTTTTCTGCTACTTCCTATTTTTTTAAAAATTTTATTTTCCACAAACTTATTCCAATCAATTTTGAAAATTTCCTAAATCCTAAAAAATTGAAAAATCCTAATTAAGAAATAAGAAATTAAAACAAAACTGAAATTAATTAAAAACTTTAAAAATCTCTGGGTTGCCTCCCAGAAAGCGCTTGTTTAACGTTTGATAGCTCGACGCCTGTTCTCTCAAGGTGGCTGAAACTGAAATATTCTGATGAGCTTGTGAGTTGCATCCTTCCTTTCTTTGGCCTGTATACCTCCCCATAATCTTGCCTTGGAACAATTTGTCATTTTCTTTATTTTCTTGCTTTGATGTGCATGAGTCTTCTTCTCCTGAAGCCGGAATGATTCACAAATGATCTCTCTCAATTTCTTTGCTTCGGGGGGTTCTTTGAGTCCACTTGATCTTCAATCTGGCTCTGGGCTCTGAATTTAACTCTATCTTGACTTTTCTTCTCTTTGCCCTGTCCTGGTCAGTGTGATTGCAGACCTTTCTTTTGTGAGATCTGGAAGGTTTATCACTTGCGCCATGCCTTTCTTGATCTTCCTTAAAAGGACTAGTTGGATAAGGAATGGTCTCTGTTCTTGAAATTACTTCCCTTCCTTCCTCGGGCTTTGATTCACCATCTCCCTGTTCACATTTTTTCTCATTTTCATGATCTTGTACACCCCCATATGTTGTATTCTCTACCTCTCTTTCACAGTCAGTCTCTTCTTCAAGCACCATCTTTTCTGTTTCTTCCTCTCCTTTTTCTTCTTCTTCTTCTTCTTCTGCTGCACCTTCATCTTCTTCCTTTTCTTCTTCAGCTCTTCTTTCTTGTGTTTCTTCAGAGTCACCTTCTTTTTCTTCTGCTTCATCAGCCAGACTATCATTGATTTCCTCCCCTATTAGCTGAACAATGTCATCGCACTGCTCTTCGGGGTTGGGTAATGCATTTGCTGAAGATGGCTTGTTCCAACGACTGATCATACTTTCTATCTCATCTAGTACGAGACCAGCGGTTAATCCTTCTCTTTCACAATACAGCTGAAATGGCATAAATTCATCCCCTTTTTCTTTAATAAAATTGTCACTATCTGAATGCCCTTCTGAGATTTGTTCTGACTGTTGGTTAGCTATTGCTTCTGCTATCTCTTCAATTGTTGCATCAGGAGACTCTCTCTTCTTGTTGAGCAGTTCCAACATGGTGTCAGTGTTTCTTCTTGCTTCTTCTCTTTCCTTCTGAAGTCTTGACTCCCTTTGTTCTGCCATCTGTTTCAACAAAGCGTCAGTGCTTCGTCTTCTCTCTTCGCTCTCTTTCTGGAATTGTATATTGCTTTGATTGAATTCTTCCAAAAACTCATAAAATTGGGAGTCTTTTTGTTGATAGGAAGAGTAACTTTGCTGCTGTTGAAAAGAAGGTTGCGTGTGAAGTGAAACATCATCTTGGTATCTCCCAAAATTCTGATTCTGGTAACTTCCCCAATCCTGTGAAAAATTGTTAGAATAATTGTTGTAATTAGAGAAGTTACCTTGAATCGGTGTATGAGAGGAGTAACTTGGTTCTTGCCACCTAACATAATCTCCAAGGATTCTCCTTGGTTGATTCTGCCATGCATAAGCCATTTAACATTTATTTCACTTGAGGTGGTTGAGCAGAGAGTGTTGAGATTGTCTCCTTGAATTTTGTCCCCTTCTTCTTCTTTGGTGATCAGAGAGTGTTGAAATTGTCTCCTTGAGCTCTGCCCCTTTTTCTGTTACCTGTTTTCTCAAGAGAAATAAGATGCTCAAACAAAGAGAAAAACAGAATAACAAAGAATAATATATATTTTTTTATAATAATAAATATTTATTTTTTTATTAAAAAATAATAATAAAAAAATAATTTTTTTAAAAATAATAATAAAAAATAATATTTTTTTAAGAAAATAATCAAGATAAAATAATTAAAAATAAAATATTTTTGTTTTCTTCTAGACTTCGCCCTTGTCTCCTTTCCTTGTTTCTACTTTTGTTTTTCCTTGATGTCCTTCCTATTTCTGCTTCAAATTGTAATTGATTGGGGGACACCTGGCCTCTCAAAAACATAAACAAGAAACTTGAGAAAGGTAAGTGTGGAAGAAAAATTTATAATAATGGAAAAACTATAAATTTCCTAAAATAATAAAAATTTCCTAAAATAATAAGAAGAATAAATAAAATAAATTCTAAGATAGATATCCTTGATAATTAGACCGCCAACATCTACACAAATTGGAAATCGTTCCCCGACAACGGCGCCAAAAATACTTGATGGGTTTCTGGCAAGCGAGCCACAAATCCAACAGTATAATAGTAAGAAAGAGTATCGTATCCACAGGGAACAGTTAATTTATGTAGATTGTGATCTACTTATCAAGGGAAAACACGATTTAGAGAGTATAATTGCGGAATTGTAAAGAGAGAGTAAATAATCAATTGGAATTAGAAAGGTAGAGTTAGAGACACTTTACTTGGATTAGGATTGAACTTCATCTCATCGCACCCCTTATGTATGTCGAGACTACCTACTACTTATAGGCTTTGAATTATAACGCTGTAGACAAACTATATTGCCAATGACCCCGAGTTACCAGGCGCCCCTCACACTCAAAGGTCATCCATGCGGGCTCTCCCAGGCGACAGACTTACCCTCGGCTTATTTTGCTCTCTTTTGTTCAGTTTGTAAAGGATTAATTGAAATACGGGGCCTACCAAATGAATGTATACCTTCGCTAAAGTACTGTCACTACCCATCGCTCATTAGATATACCCATCTCTCGCTTCCAGGATTCACAATCAACTAATCCTTTGCTATCGGTAATTCAAAAACCATGCCTAACATATTGGAACGCCCTTCATTAGAGTACTCACACTACTCATCAATCACAAGCAACGCCCCCGTAAAGGAACTCTGGCTACCGAGTCCTCTCATTCACTCAGAGGTTGAGTTTCCTATGTCTAGGCTCCCCCAAACTCAATCCTAGTCGTAACGTTAATTACAAACTAGCCTATAACTCCGGCGCAAGCGCGAAAGTTAGGAATAAGCAAAGAACGAGATTACCAGCACTATAATTAGGGAACTGCATAAATAAAATAGATAGAGTTCAACATACACTTGGGAATAGAATCGATTACATTCAATCCTAATGGAGAGTTAATTACGCGAGGTAGCCATACAAACCACCGAAGATGTTGTCACCATCTTCAATCCTTGTGAAGCTCTCCTCCTCTCCTACTCTAAACTTAGCTTTGGTACATAATCACTGAACTATAGACTAGATTACAATGACTGAATACTCTTGAAATTGGTGCAAGAGGTTCCTATTTATAGACTAAGGAAAGACAACGCAAATTGGGAAGAGATTCATCTAAAAACGGCAACAAGGACAAAATCAGCGTAACCTGCGCTCTAGGCTGCGCTATAGCGCAGAAATGAGCGCAACTTCCAGAGAGTCTGCGCTTCACCCTGCGCTATAGCGCAGGTGAAGCGCAGTTAGCGTCCTGCTGCTCCAACTTTCTCTTTTAAATCTTGATCTCTCCCCGAGACTGGTTTTCGCATATTTGTCTTCCCTTGTTTCCCTTTATTTGATGATATCCTTGCATTTATTGAGCAATCCTTGATTTATTTGGGAAGCTTGACTGCAGAATCCTTGATTTATTGGCAATAATCTCCTCATTAATGGCTTCAAATCTTCTTTAAATCTTCATTAAATATCTCTAATCAATCTCAAATCTTGCAGATATCTTCCTCATTTGATGCTATCTATCCTTCAAATTAAATCTTTGCAATATCCTGCAAAAATCAACAATATTTCTATCAAAATAGCATCAAATTCAAATCTAGGATTAATAAATACAATTTATCTAATATTAAATAAAAAGGGATTAAATTGGGGCAAAATTATCATTTTATCCTTGATAAGTGAACTGAAAAGTGCTCTAATTTATCAACTAATTTTCACTTATCAATCTCAAGTACCCCATCTCATATGCTCAAGGCATAGTCAACATCATGAAGTTAAATACATCATTATCATCATCATCGTTACAAAATCATCATCAATCGTCATCATCATAAATCATCATAAAAGTACAATCACCCCCTGAGTTACACTCCACCCCTCACTGGGCTTGTGCATCTCAAGTACAATCACCTCCCTGAGTTACACTCCACCCCTCATTGGGCTTGTGCATCTCAAGTACAACACCTCATATGCTCAATGCATAATCATCATCACACTACACCTCATATGCTCAATGCATAATCGTCATCATAATACACCTCAGATGTTCAATGCATCATTACATCATCATTATCACATAGCTCTTATGCTCAACGCATTAATATATCATCATCATTATAACACACATCATCAATCATCGTTATCATCATCATAACATCATCATAAACATCCTCATCATAATTCGTCCTAAACATCATTATTCATCATCATCATAAAATATCATAAGCATCATCAAACATTATCATCATACATCGCAATAGTATAAACATCTATCATCAAGGATATGTCATATCATCATACTCATACCACAATCAATACCCTTTAAATTTTCCACTTAATATCATCAATTCCACAAAATAACATTTGTATTAAATACATATCAATCTCAATTCCATATGTTAAGGAAAACCTTCCTCACTCCGAAAAGAATTCATCAAAATGACATCAAAAATAGAAATATGCGAGCTGCGCTTCAACTTGCGCTGCAGCGCAGATTCCAGAGGGCCACACTTCAACTTGCGCTGCAGCGCAAGTTGCAGCCCAGGTGTCGCAAAACGCGACTGCACTGCGTTTTTGCCCTTTTTGCTCCCCTTCTTCAATCCCTACTCAATCCTCATTGTTTATACTTCGATCCAACACGTTTTTATCAAACAAATTCAATGAAATAATCAATCTTTAACACGATTATACAGTTAATCCATCAAAGCCCCAATTCATTAAATCCTTATTTACCCCTTTCGCTATTTTCGCTATTCTCTTCAATCTCATTCAAGAATTCATCAAGATTCATAAAATCAGTAATCAATCAACAGTTTTCATCATACCATACTCAACATATACATATATCTAATCGAATTTAAAGTCTTAGAGCTACCCAAGCACCCCCACATGCACATACAAGCAACACTCTCTCCCTCACCGTACCTTAATTGAAGATCGATCAACAACAAGGAAGACTCTTTCTTGGTCTTGATGATTACTCTCCAGCAACCTCCTCTGGAGACTTGGTTTCTCCCCTCCTTAGCGTTTCGCTCTCTGACGATTTTACGAATAAGGATTAGGGTGAACTGAGAACCCCTCCTTAAATAAATACTTAATTGGGCTAGGCCCACCCTCAACCCACTCATCCTCTTTTTATTAACATAACATCATTCATAATAAAATATTAATAATTCTATTATTTATTCTTCTTATCTTATTTTATTTATTTATTTCACTACTTTTATTAATTTTATTTTATTTAATAAAATTTAGGATGTTACACACCCCGAGGTTAAACTCTGGTACCAACTGTAAGAAACACAGGGAAACACTAGAAGGGGGGTTGAATAGTGTTTCAATGGAAACCTTTTTCTTTTTGAAAAACTTTACTGAAAGCTGATTCTGAAATACTTCAGATGATGAATTATCGTCTGAAGTTGTTTTTATCTTCTGAACTTAGTTTCAGATGCAAATGATTGTTTTTAATAAACAGCTTTATAACAAAAGGTTTTATTCTCTTTGCGATACTTTTCAAGCCCCTTTTTGTTAGAGTAAAAACTGAAATGAAAGAATTAAGGGAAAGAGATAACTCAGCCAAGATTTATCCTGGTTCACCCACTACCACTGTGACCTACGTCCAGTCCCAGAGGTAAACCACCACTGGATTTCCACTAATCTTGCAAGAAATACAAATATTCTTTTCTGTCTAGCCTCTTCAGGCTCTACCACAAGTATTCTTTCTTTCACCAAGCCTCTTCAGGATCTCAGACACTTATCCAAGTGTAATACCCAAGTATTCTTTTATACAGAAAGCCTCTCCTGGCTTAAAACCCAAACTGTTTAAAGAGTAAAACGGAAACAATTCAAATACACTATCTTCAGATGATAGTTTGAACCACGTACAATAACTGAGATTCACTCAGGATTTTAAGTAAAGATTGTACTAAGAATATCAGAGTATAAAATTTTGCAGCGTGCAGTTTCTTTGAATGATTGCTTCTCTATGTATTCAATTCTTCATGGGACATATTTATAGCTTCTAGGAAATAAATTTCCGTTGCCAAATAGCATTTAATGCTCTCAGAGAACCTTTGACACAATACTGTTCAAAGTAGTCTGAGCAACAGCAGGTGCAGCAGGTCTGTGCACACAAAGCAATCTGGCAGGAGCAGCAACATTGCAAAGTTTCCTTAAATGTGCTAAACATTTGAACGAGGAAGAAAAGCAACTCTGACTTTTATGCTGAAATGGTTAAGATCCTGATATGAACGTTCCTCGTACACAGCAACATCTCCCAAGGTCAAACCATATTCCTGAAGTCTTTATCTTTCAGATGATAGGACTGCTTTAGATGAATCTCTCTTTCTCAGATGATAAACGTCCTTCAGACGAAGTTGAGTCTTCAGATGATCTGAGGGTTCAGATGATGATTCTTACTTTATATGATCTAAAACAGAATAGAGCATCGTGAAAGTATAATGCTATGAATTTATCTGAATTTTTATATTTGTTGTTCATTAAAACATCTTAAGGGAATGAGACTCAAGATAATTAATTTTATAATTTTTGAGACTCAACACTAAAGTGTTTATACTAATATATCATTTAACTGACAATTACATATAATTCTCCACTAAGAATCTTTCTCTGGATCTGGGAGCGCGGGTCCACTCCAAGGGCTTCAATTCCCATCTGAATATAAAACTGGAACTACCTACATAACTAATATGTATCCCCGAAACGTGGGGTGAGACTACGTTCCAGTGAGTGAGGTAACAGTGTGCGGTGTGGGGGAAACAAGTAGATGTAAAGCAACACCCAACACAATTCGTTAATCATACTTGGACATTCTAATCATTTCCTTCATATCTTAAATCATTTGAAACTAACAGATACTTACATAATGATCATCTAAGCCATTCAATAATCAAATAGACTTATATGCACAGAAACTGAACATGAATGCGCATGAACAACATAACCCGGCCGTCGGGGTCTTATCACTTAAATGTGGAATAACTATGTGGCTAGACCTGAGCTCAGACTACAAGGAACGTCTTCCTTGGGCACTAATCACCACCACTGGGCACTAATCACCCCGGGCACTAATCACCCACATCCAAGCTTGGACCCCACTACTCGGGCAGTAACTTATGGATGTAAACTTATCACACTAAGCACTAATCACCCAAGTCTTAAATCAATTTCTAAAAACAATCTTTTCACTTTGGATTAATTGGGCCGAAGCCAAAAACCATTTTCTTAGTCTTAACTGTGCCATAGGCCAAAAACATGCAATGGCTCAAACTTTACAAACAATACATGTCTCATAGCATGCAATAATCACCCCTTAAATCTCTGTACACTAATCACCCTTAATAGCTGGGCACTAATCACCCAAGTCTTAAATCAATTTCTAAAATCAATCTTTTCACTTTAGATTAACTTAGGCCGAAGCCAAAAACCATGTGAATATCAAAATACTCTTTTCAATTAGTCACATGGAGAAAATATTCTATAATAACCCTAATCTATACAAATACATCCTTATACATCATAATCACCATGAATCATTAATATTCTCTAAGAAAATCACCAATCAATACTCATTCCCACAAAATCCCCAATCCTCAAAGCCTAGAGTTCTATCCCAAAATAAGCAATCCAAAGCAATACACACATAAATCCTATTTTTGACTTCAAATAATCACATAATCAAGGTTCCATCATCAATCATACAAGAAAATCCTCAAATTCCCAATTTCCTAACCTAGGGTTTAGGCAACAAAGCCACACATGCAATTAGTCCAAGATTTCACCATAGTTTTACATAAAACCAACTCTAATCATCAATAATAGCAAGGGGAGAAGAATTGGAAGCATACAATGAGATCGCAACCAAGAAGGTGAGAACCACACTCACATGAATAAGGAGGATTTCGGGAAGAAAATGGAGGAACAAGCAAGAATCCCTAGCTCCAAAGGTTGAAGATGGTGATGGTGAACCTCTAGCCAAGGTCTCCTTAGCTCCCACTCACTTTCTCTCTCCCTAACCCTAAGAGAAGGAAGAAGAAATGAAAGGAAAGAAGAGGGGCGCTGTTTTATAAAAAAATCTGTCGCGTGCACGCTCAAGCGTGCCCTTGGCGCAACGCTTGAACGTGCAACAACCAGAAGCCCCCTTATGGTTCTGCCTCGCGCACGCTTGAGTGTGCCCCTGGTTCAGCGCTTGAGCGTGCAACCACCAGAATCCAATTTTATGTTTTTGATGCTTTTACTCATTCCAAGCTTTTCTAACCCCCCAAACCTTCCCTAGAAACCTTGAAATCAATTCCTTATCCTCTCTAATCACCAAATACAATCTCTTTTCCCCTAAAGCCTATTTCTTAACCATCTTAACGTACCTGATGACTAGACTTAGTATAATATGCCTCTAAGGTAAACCTATGATCACTTGGGGCTTGATATTGGTTTCTTCTTCTAATTTTCCCTTAACATTCATGGACTCTTGGCTAAACCTCCTATCTTTTTTTAGAAACTCAATCCCACATCCTCAGGTTCTCATTCCCCTCCTAATCCTCTTCTAGATTCTACTTGGGTTCAGACTTTGGGATGTTACAAAAGGGGTGCGATAGACGAAGTTCAATCCTAGTTCTAGTAATTGCTCAACCTCATCTCACTTTACTGTTTTATTTACTATTGCAATCTACACAAACAACCATCTTCTGTCACTTGATAAGTGTGACCACTTGGATTTACAATTGAACCGTTCCCTGTGGATACGACAAACCAATTTTACTTACTATTATACTGATGTGATTTTGGTACGCTTGCCAAAATTTCAACGGACTCATTTCATGCCCTTGTGTTCAATTAGATATTTGGAAAAAGGGACAGATCATATAAAGTATTATCATAAAATAGAATTCGTCAAAGTTGTTGATAATCTCAATATTTGGGTAGTAGTGATGTATTGCTAGATACCGCTCACTATTTATGATATTAAATATAAAAGGGTTTTATTTTAATATCATAACCAAATATTAAAAGCCTATTGGGTCACACGCATACAACAAGACACCAGGAAGAGATAATAATTCTAATTTGATTAGAATTATAACCTAATGGGTCAAGGCCCATATGTGTTGGGATAAGTGAGTGATGGTAAAACCCTAGCCACCACTCTATAAATATATCATGAGATGCATTACCCTACACACGTGAGCAGTCACTCTCACTCTCTAAACGTTACTAGCATAGTTCAGGAGGGTTTCCTAGTTCGGCTGTTGGCGTGGACACCACTAGAGACATGGCTGTTATTGCCTCGTTCGCTATCTGCAAAAGGTATGTCTTTTGTTTCATGCCTTGTAAGGTCCAAGAATCCTCCTACTATGGTTTAAATTATGACAAACCATCAAAGATCACTTAACATAATTCTGATTCTTAAAGGACTAATCATTTCATTTGAGAATGTGTCCAGAAGATGCAGGAAACTCTCTTCAGAAGATGTAAGTTCAAGAACTAGAATTGAGTATGACTGCTTCATATTTATTAAGAATGAAAAATCTGTGAATGAAGGCATAAAAGATGTTTGATAAAATCAAGAGGAAATCATCTGCAACTCAATAAAGTCTTCAGAAGATGAAAACAGCATCTTCATAGAAGAATTCATGAAAAATTTGCTTTAGAAGGAAGATTCACTTTTAAAGAAGCAAAAGAAGTACTCCTAAGGTTTCCAAGGATCAAAATAAATGAAATAAAGATTTGGAGTACTTCACAGAACTTGAAACACATCTGCAGAAGAAATAAATCAATTTTGCAGAAGGAACCTGATGGAATAATTCCTGCAGAAGATGCAGAATCCTTCTTAGATTGCTTAAATCATTTCTATGGCAGCAACTAAGTTAAAACAGTTGAAATATACCTATAATCATCTAGTGAACACTCTCAACATGTTTACAGAAGAAGGTGTCACAAAATGAACCAGATTTGCTCTTTGCAGAAGATGAATCTGCAGAAGATGGAATCCAGTCAAACTGATAGTTGTACCTGCAGAAGGCAGCAACTATTTAACAGTGACATCACATTAGATGCTTGGAGCCTTCCCAACGACTAGTTGCTCATTTTTTCTATAAAAGGAAGTCTTCTCCTCTCATTTGAACATACCTCTCTCTCCAGAAGATCAAATACTATCAGATTTACATTCTCATCTTCTGGAAACATTTCTCTCTCCTCTAATTCTTAAGAATCTGCTACTGCAAGTTATTGAGGGGGAGCTGGCTCACTACTGTTCTTCTGTTGTGCTTTATATGTATCAATTGTGAGCTTTGTACTTACCTGGTATTCTCATTTTCATTCTGTAATGTCACAAGGAGACTAGTGATTAAGAGTGTCTCTTGTGACAGTAAAGGGTAAGTGTATTTGAGAGGTTTGGAAGCTCAAGTATGAGCTGAGGTGTTTACAGATTCTGCAGAAGGTGCTCTGCAGTCTGCTGTTCTAGCTGAATCTTCTGCAGAAAGTGTTGTAGTGAGAAAAGGCTTGAAATTTGTATTATTGGAGTTGTGATAAGCCTGAAGAGGCTATAGAAAGAATACTAGTGGTATTGTGTACCCAAGAAGATTGTAATTTGGTTGTTTGAGTAAGAAAATCCTACTTGGTGTAGGGACTGGATGTAGCCTCAGGTTGGAAGAGGTGAACCAGTATAAAAATATGTATGCCTTTTTCTCTTCCCTACTCTCCTTATTTATTTCATGTGCATAAAAGTATTTTGAAAATTATATAATACCTAAGTAAGTGTTAACAATCAAGATTCCTAAGAAAGAATCCTATCTTCTGCATATTGCATTAATTACTAACAATCTATCTTCTGGTGCTTTACCTTTTAATACTAAGCCAAGCAAAACTTGAGCAGATCAGTATTAGAAGATAATTGCAGAAAATTTTAATTAATCACAATTCAACCCCCCTTCTTGTGATTAAAGCTCCAACTTCATGCCTTAATTCATTTTTTTTTCATTAACGATCATAACAAGGGAGGGAATCCATTTATTCCGCTGCACCCTGACCACATGCTTGATTCCCTTCATTATTGTGCCTCTTGGCAGTAAAAGTGACTTGATCAGAAGCATCTTTGACTACACAACCTTCCTTAGTGAAGGATACAACATATCCTGTGACACCCTTCTACCCCATACTCTTAAACAATTAATAATTCAAAATATAGAAAGAATAGTATTCCACAATGGGTAAAAAGGTTCACATTTCTCATCGTTTAAAACGTCATTTATTTCAAAGTCAACTCATATAAAATAGAAATAGAAGTCATCTGTTTTCAAAGTACTTTAAGCAGCGGAATCTCAAGTATCAACATCAAAATATCCCACTGGCCGTGTAAGGCACTTAAAACGGTTTACAAACTCTCTTCCTAAATAGAAAACATAAAATAAAACCCCCAATAATATGCCCTGATGTCACAAGTATCAGAGCGACTCTCCCTTCAATCAATACTCGACACCAGTCGTGTCATCATCATCACCTGTAAAATTAACCACAGTGTAACGGTGAGGAAAAGAATACCACTCATACATGCACATAGAAGGCTACCCCATCCTCACCCACACATAGTAAAACATCATATTCAATCATATCACATACTCAATCATCGATTACTCATCACATATAAATCATTAATAATTCATCATGTAACAAATCATCAATTTTCCTCATCATAATATATCACTCATCATCTTTCACCAAAAAGACGCATTCTCTATTCTCAACACCTATTACTCATTTCATCATCACAAAATCATAACATCATCATATAACTCATTTTTATATCAGCATATATAAGACATAATCATCCATCATCATATACACCAACAACATCATCAATATCACCATAACCATCATAATCATTAATATCATCATAATCATCATAATCACCAATATCATCATAATCATCATTCACCTCAATATTATCATAATCATCATTCACCTCCCTGAGTTACACTCAGGTACCATATTCAATATTATCATAATCATCATTCACCTCCCTGAGTTACACTCAGGTACCATATTCAATATCATCATAATCATCATAGTCATCATAATCATCATACTCATCATAATCGTCATAAATCATCACAATCATCATAAATCCTCACAATCATCATCCCAAGGATCATGACTTAGAACCCCGCACAATGGGCGTTCCTCATCAATCTCCCTAGTTGTCACCAATGATGGATCCCATCATGGTCTCTGCACCCCCTCTAATCGGTCCGCGCAGTTCACCTCCCCGAGTTTCACTTCACCCCTCTCTAGGCTTGTGCAATCTCGAGTACAACACCTCCCTGAGCTACACTCGCCTCTCACTAGGCTTGTGCATCTCGAGTACAATCACCTCCCTGAGTTACACTCGCCTCTAATTAGACTCGTGTACCTCAAGTACAACATCATATATGCTCAAACATCATCAACATCATAAGATTAATTATATCATCATCATCATTATTATCAAAACATCATCATAAACATCCTTATCATAATTCGTCATAAACATCATTATTCATCATTATCATAAAATATCATAAGCATCATCAAGCATCATCATCATACATCGCAATAGTGTAAACATCTATCATCAAGGATATGTCATATACTCATACCACAATCAATACCTTTTAAACATTCCACTTAATATCATCAATTCCACAAAATAACATTGTATTAAATACATATCAATCTCAATTCCATATGTTAAGGAAAAACCATCCTCACTCCAAAAGAACTCATCAAAATCACATCAAAAACAGAAATCTGTGAGCTGCGCTGCAGCCCAACCTGCAGCGCAGATCCCAGAGAGCCACGCTTCAACTTGCGCTGTAGCGCAAGTTGCAGCGCAGGTTACGTAGAACGCGCCTGTTCTACGTTTTACCCCTTTTTCTCCCCTTCTTCAATCCCTACTCAATCCTCATCGTTTATACTTCAATCAATTACGTTTTTATCAAACAAATTCAATAAAAACACCAATCTTTTCATAGATTATACAGTTATTCAATCAAAACCCTAAATCATCAAACCCCTAATTACCCATTTCTCTATTTATATTATTGGCTTAAATATGTTTTTGGTCCCTACAAAATTAGCGAATTTTGTGTTTAGTCCCTCATTAATTTTTCACCCAAGTCTAGTCCCTTAAAAATTTTCCGTCACTACCTTTAGTCCCTACCGTTAAATTAAGTTGTTAAGTGCTGAGTTATCAGTGCTGATGTGTCCAGTATTGCTTACATGGCTGTCAGCTTGTTATTTTTATTAATCTTTTTCATAAAAAAACTTATTTTCTTTTTTTTACAAATATCAGTCAAACAATAAAAAAATTTGGATGTTAAATAGAGATTTATTTATGCACATTGTAATCGACCAAAACCCTAACTCCAGAAGGTGAGAGGGCGGTGGAGGTCGGATGTCTCTGTGAGGAAGGAGCAAGTGAAGAAGAAGAAAAAGAAGCAGCGGAGCGGAAAGGAGCAACTAAGCAAGGGGATATGAAGTCGTTTATCTCTGCACTGGAGAAGAGGCATGCGACTTCGAACTCTGCATCATCTTCATCGCATGCGTTTCAGAGGAAAAAGGTTTGTGGGTGCAGGGGAAATGTGGTGTTGATCAAGTCGAAGACCTAAGAAATTAAGAAGAAGAGAGGCAGATGAAGACTCTAATCCAACAAAGCCAAGTTTGCAGTTTCGCTGGCAGTTGCGACGTCGCGACGTTAATCCTATCGCCATCATTGTATTTCACATGCTTCCTCAATTAATCTTCTTATCTTTCCTCTTCCATCGTTCCATTCTTTGTTGTTCTTTGGAAATTGGCACCCACAATCTTTCGTGGATTAGTTCAATTTCAAAATTTTTGAATCAAAATGGTTATCAGCACTGACCGAAAGGCTTTGTCAATTTTTTTCTTATGAATCTCGTTAATGAATATATGCCCTAAAAATATTGGGTATTAAAATTATAAATAAAAGATTTTTAATGAAAATTATGATTAAATACCTCCATGACATTAAATATTATAAAATAAAATCTCATTAAAAAGATTAATAAAAATAACAAGCTGGCAGCCATGTAAGCAATACTGGACACATTAGCACTGACAACTCAGCACTTAACAACTTAATTTAACGGTAGGGACTAAAGGTAGTGACGGAAAATTTTTAAGGGACTAAACTTGGGTGAAAAATTAATGAGGGACTAAACACAAAATTCGTTAATTTTATAGGGACCAAAAACGTATTTAAGCCTATATTATTTCATTCAATCCACTCAAGATTTATCAAGAATCATATAATCAATCATCAATCTACAATTTTCATCATTCATACTCAATATATCAATTATTAATACGAATTTAAAGTCTTAAATTACTACCCAAGGACCCCCACATGCACATACAAGCAGCACCCTTTCCCCCACCGTACCTTGAAGTGAAGATCGAACCGCAACAATTCTTGATTCTCAATGATTATTCTGCAGCAACCCCTTCTTGAGACGTTGTTTCTCCCCTCCTTGGTGTTTCGCTCTCTGACGTCTTGAAAAATAAGGATTAGGGTGAACTGAGGACCCCTCCTTAAATAAATACTTAATTGGGCTAGGCCCACCCTCAACCCACTCATCCTATTTATTATTCTTATTATTTATTAAATAACCTTATTCATAAAATATACTAATCTTACTAATATTATTATTTATTTATTTCTATACTTTTATTAATTTTATTTTATTTAATAAAATTTGGGATGTTACAACTCTCCCCTCCTGAAAGAAAAAATTCGTCCTCGAATTTTTCGAGATGAACAGCTCTAGAAAAGACTCCTCTCAACAGGTCGATCAAAGACAACTGCTTCACCGGAACAATCCAATAGGACATGGTTGGAAGATAACCAGTCCATACCAAGAATAATATCTAGTTGACTCGAAGGCAAACAGATCAAATTAACTAGGAGTTCTCTATCTTCAACATGAATAAAACAATTTAAGCACACATCAGATGTAGAAACTGGCCCACTAGCTGGCGTTTCCACACTCAACACAAAAGGCAAAGAAGGGACAGGAAAGTTTAATTTAGACATCCAAGCAGGTGATATAAAAGAGTGAATCGCACCAGAGTTAAACAACACAATTAAATCAATCAATCATCACAATAACACCACGAAAGCACAACAAATGCATAACTCAAGGTCGATGAACCGACCAATCAAACAAACAGTTAACTCAAGCAATATAATTTACTCAATCAACACAACACATTAGCACCACAGAAGCATAGTAAACTCATAACTCAAGGCCGGTGAACCGACCTGCTCTGATACCAACTAATGTGACACCCTTCTACGCCATACGCTTATACAATTAATAATTCAAAATATAGAAAGAATAGTATTCCACAACGGGTAAAAAGGTTCACATTTCTCATCGTTTAAAACGTCATTTATTTCAAAGTCAACTCATATGAAATAGAAATAGAAGTCATCTGTTTTCAAAGTACTTTAAGCAGCGGAATCTCAAGTATCAACATCAAAATATCCTACTGGCCGTGTAAGGCACTTAAAACGGTTTACAAAATCTCTTCCTAAATAGAAAACATAAAATAAAACCCCCAATAATATGCCGTGATGTCACAAGTATCAGAGCGACTGTAACGTCTTAAATTTCTAAACCAGAATTTAGTCCGTTGGAAACCAAATTCCTAGCTTAGAATTTAATGTGTAACAATTCGAATATCAACTCATTCACGAAATTGTAAGAAATCCAACGAAAATCTAACAATTCAATGAAGCATTCTAAATAATAACACATAAGTCCAAACTAAATTCAACATTTACATGAAACATTACTTCCTTTAATCCATCAAGCAAATTTGGATACAAAACTTTCTAAGTAAATTTCAATTCTACTAAAGTATATACATATGTACATAGGAAATCACTTAGAACAAGCATAAAAAGAACTAAAATCCATTCCGAAGCTCTTCACTTCCCGGACTGGGAGTCTGACAACAGAGGTACCAGTTCAGCTAAACAAAATCCACATAACGCGTGGTGAGATAAAAATCTCAGTGAATATAAATCTCATGCATGAATGCAGGGAACAAAACTCATGTCAGGGTAAAAATCACTATTTATAAGAGTTCATACCACTAACATAGAATTAAAATGCAAACATGATGCACTCACTGCTGTGCCCAGCAGGCATGATCTTATCACTTTCTAGAGTTAGACCTGAGCTCAAACTACGAGAACTGGCTTTCCCGGGGACGAATCCCACCCAAACTGGACCGAAGTCGTGTTTTCAATACCATTATTCATTTGTTTTTACTCACAGCACAAGGCCGGCTTTGAATTTACTTTAACTAATCATAATCATGATAAAGTAATAGTACAATGCTTTAAATGTAACAAGTATAAGAAATTCCGCTAATTTCGACTATTTCAAAAGTTTCGACCCTACGAACATAAATCTCAATTTTTCAATTCAAACTCCAATATAACCATTTCAATCCATGAACTAGCATTTAATAAAGAACTATAATCGATTTGGATATTCATATGAGTTACAATCGAGGGGTTTTGATAGTTTCAATAGTTTAGATAGTTTTGAAAACAACAATAATACACCAATTCAAACAATAATTATCTAACAATCAAGAAAGGGAAGATAAGGGGTGGGAGCATGCAATTGAGACCAACAATTTCTACCATATAAGTGAGTTATACTCACCAATCCTAGTAATTCAAGAAGAGAAAGATGTTTGTGGATGATTTCCTTGATGTTTCCTTGCTCCGAATCCGTTCTCAAGCTTCGATTTGATGATTCTCTCTCTAGGGTTCCCTCTCCCTCTCTCTAAGATGAAAAGGAGTAGAAGAAAAATGAAAATTCTGGTTTATTTTTCGCAACAGCTATATATATTAAGTGATGGTAATCGATTACAGACTCACTGTAATCGATTACCAACGGCAAAAAAGACACTAGAAAGCCCTTCTGGTAATCTGGTAATCGATTACCATCCCTGGTAATCGATTACTGAAAGACCCATATTTTCTGGTAATCGATTTCCAGATTACCAAAATATCAGCTCTCAAGTAATCGATTACAACACCCCTGACAGGAGATTACCCAAAATTCAGCTCTCTGGTAATCGATTACTAATTCCTGGTAATCGATTACCAAAGATCCTGCTCTCGGGTAATCGATTACAGACTGTTAGTAATCAATTACTACAAATTTAGTTCTCATGTAATCGATTACAAACTGCTGGTAATCGATTACCAACAACTTAAACTTCTAAAATTTACCTAATTGAAAATCTTGAAACTTAGATTTTTACACCCTAATCCTTTTAACTTTTAGTTTCTCAAATAATTACATAATGATCTCCCTCTAAACCTGATGAATTATTAAGGCCTAGAATGTGGGATGTTACATTCTACCCCCTTAATGCAATTTTGTCCCCAGAATATATTAAAGATACAATAGGTAGAATATAATACCTCAAAAGAACAAGTGAGGATATTGACTCCGAATATCTTCTTCTTTTTCCCATGTTGCTTCATCAGATGATATGCCTTCCCATATAACCTTAACCAATGGAATTGTCTTATTCCTCAGGGTTTTGGCACTTCTACTTACAATCTGTGCAGGATTCGAAGAAATTGTGAGATCTTCCCTCAATTGTATTGATTCAGAGTTCATAATATGAGAATGATCAGGAATATACTTCCTCAATTTAGACACATGAAAAACATGATGGATTCTGGACATATGAGGTGGAAGAGCAATCCTATAAGCTAGAGGGCCAACCCTCTGCAGGATCTGGAATGGACCAATATATCTAGGACTCAACTTTTTGATTTTCAAAGTTTTCCCAATACTAGTGACAGGAGTTACTTTTAGAAAGACATGGTTTCATTCCTCAAACTCTAAATCTTTTTTTCTGTTATCAGCATAGCTTTTCTGCCGGCTCTTGGCAGTTGCAAGATTTTTCCTAATGACCTTAATCTTTTCAGTAGTTTCATGTACTAACTCCGGACCTAACATGGCTTTCTCACCAACCTCATGCCAACAAAGAGGAGATCTACACTTCCTACCATACAGAGCTTCATAAGGCACCATACCTATACTGCTATGAAAACTGTTGTTGTAGGCGAACTCTATGAGGGGTAGGTACCTATCCCAACTGCCTGATTCCTCTAACACACAAGTTCTAAGCATATCCTCTAGGGTTTGGATGGTCCTCTCAGACTGACCATCAGTTTGAGGATGGTAAGTGGTGCTAAACCTAAGTTTAGTCCCGAATGACTGCTGAAGTCAATTCCAGAACCTAGAGGTGAATCTAGGGTCCCTATCAGATATGATGCTAGAAGGAATGCCATGGAGCTTAACAATATCTTTGACATACAAATCAGTTAACTTATTCAGGGAATAGGTATCCCTAACTGGAAGAAAATGGGCCGATTTAGTTAACCGATCCACAATGACCCAGATGGCATCGAAGCCAGCTTGAACTCGTGGTAACCCTACCACAAAGTCCATAGCTATACTCTCCCACTTCCACTCAGGGATTTCTAATGGCATGAGTGTTCCTGAAGGCCTTTGGTGCTCTATTTTAACTTGCTGACAGGTTAGACACTTAGAAACATACTCAGCTATCTCTTTCTTCATCCCGTCCCACCAAAACATCTTCTTTAAGTCCTGATACATCTTGGTAGTGTCAGGATGTATAGAAAACTTGGCCCTGTGGGCCTCCTCTAAAACTATCTGCCTCACACTACCCCCTTAGGGACACAGACTCTTCCTTGGAAAAGAATTGTCCCATCATCTGATTTAGAAAACCCTAATTTTCTAATTCTACCTTGAAGTTCTTGGTCCGAACCCTGAGCTTCCTTGATCAGACCTTGAAGCTCACTAGTGATCTCTAACTTGCACAACCTGATACTGCTTTCACCAACATCAACACTAAGACTCAGGTTCCTAAAATCCTCTAAAAGACTCATTTCATGTACCATCATGGATGATGCATGAAGGGATTTCCTATTGAGAGCATCGGCCACTACATTGGCCTTGCCCGGGTGATACTTCAACTCAAAGTCATAATCCTTAAGAAATTCCATCCACCTTCTTTGCCTCATGTTGAGTTCTTTTTGATCAAAGAGGTATTTCAAACTCTTATGATCACTAAAGACCTCAAACCTCACACCAAACAGATAATGCCTCCAAATTTTGTGGGCAAAAACCACAGCTGCTAATTCTAAATCATGAGTATGATAATTTTCCTCATGAGGCCTCAACTGTCTAGAAGCATAAGCCACTACTCTCCTTTCCTGCATCAAAACACATCCTAAGCCCTTACTTGACGCATCACTATACACTTCAAAGGTTTTTGACAAATCCGGCAACGCCAGTATCGGGGCGGTGGTTAACTTTTCCTTGAGCTCTAGAAAGCTCTGCTCACACTTTTTGTCCCACACAAAGGCTTGACCCTTTCGAGTCAATCTTGTGAGAGGCAAAGCTAAACGGGAGAATCCATTAATGAATCTCCGATAGTAGCCGGCCAATCCTAGGAAACTCCTAATTTCCGTGACGATCTTAGGTCTTTCCCATTCAAGAACGGCTTCTACTTTACTAGGATCAACTGATACTCCCTCTCTAGTAATTACATGTCCTAGGAAATGGACCCTGTCCATCCAAAACTCACATTTTCCAGGATTAGCAAACAATTTCTTTTCTCTCAGAATCTCTAAAACAATCCTAAGGTAACTCTCATGTTCTTCTAAACTACAAGAATAGATCAGAATGTCATCAATGAATACAACAACAAACCGATCCAAAAAGGGCCGGAAGATTCGATTCATGTAGTCCATGAATACAGCAAAAGCATTAGTGACACCAAATGGCATCACTAGATACTCGTAGTGCCCATACCTAGTCCTAAAAGCTGTTTTAGGGATATCTTCCTTCCTGATCTTAATTTGGTGGTAACCCGACCTAAGATCTATCTTAGAAAACACTAAGGCACCCCTGAGTTGGTCTAGAAGATCATCTATTCTAGGAAGAGGGTACTTATTTTTAATGGTGACCTTATTCAATTGTCTATAATCTACACACAATCTCATACTCCCATTTTTCTTCTTCACTAACAACACTGGAGCTCCCCAGGGTGACACACTAGGCCTAATGAACCCTTTAGCTATAAATCCTCTAGTTGAGTTTTAAGTTTATTAAGTTCTAGTGGAGACATCCTATATGGAGCCTTAGAGATGGGTCCTGCACCTGGCACTAGATCTATGGTAAACTTTAACTCTCGGTCTGGTGGTAAGGTTAAAACTTCATTAGGAAAAACATCTTGAAACTCTTGAACCGTGGCTACACCGTTCAAATCCACTTCAGATTCTAGGGTTGAGGAAAGTAACAAAATAAAACATTCACTCTCATCACTAAGGCATGGGTGACACTGGACAAAAGCATAGGGGGTCTCTCCCTCGAAGGAGGAGGAAAGGGGGGAAATATAACCTTTTTATTGAAACAATCTAGTGTAACCTGATTGGAAGATAACCAGTTCATACCCAAAATAATATCTATACCTCTCAAAGGTAAACAAATCAAATCAACTACAGAAACCCTTCCCTGTATAACAATAGAACACTTGGAACACATTAGGGAAGTGGAAATAGCCTCTTTGGCTGGAGTGATTACATTAAGAACATAAGGTAAGGAGTCAACAAACAATTTTAACTGATCAACACATTCAGAAGAAATAAAGGAATGGGTTGCCCCAGAATCAAACAATACAATCAAGGTCTTCTCTCCTAGGGTGCACATACCTCGCAACAGATTGTCTGCAGAAGCTTCTACCTGCCCATTGAGGGTGAAAACTTTTCCAGTGGTTTGAGGTTTTTGAGGGTTCTTCAGTTTTGGATAGTCTCTCTTGATATGACCCGGTTGCTTGCAAAAATAACATAAATTCTTCCCCGTCAAACACTCCCCTGCATGCTCCTTTCCACACTTGGGACACTTGAAGCCCCCTTGGCGTTGGGCCTGCTGAGTGGGCAAGACTGGTTTGCCTTGCCACTTAGGCTTGGGACCCTTGCCCTGGATGGGCATTTCAAACTTCCTCTTGCCCTTGTTTTCCATAGGTATAGGTGATGGTGTAGTTCCCTTGTAATTTTTCTCAGCAATGTAACACTTGCTAACCAACAATGAAAAATCCCTGATCTCTAAAGTCCCAACCCGGTCCAATAGTTCAGGTCGTAGTCCTCCCTCAAATTGAGTGCACCTCCACTCCTCATCAGTCACAGCTTGAAGGTAGCGAGAATACTTTGCTAGTTCTTCAAATTTTGCCACATACTGACCCACTGACATGTCTCCTTGCCTTAGTTGCAGAAATTCAGTCTCCTTTTGCCTCTTGATAGTGGCTGGAAAGTACTTCCCCAAAAACAGGTTCTGAAACACATCCCAAGTCATAGGAGCCTCCGCCTCTGCAGCCCGAACCTTAGCAGTTTTCCACCAGTCTTCAGCCTCCCCTCTTAACATGTAGAGTGCAAAGCCTACTTTAGCCTCATCTGTACACTTCATCACGTCAAAGATCTGGTTCAAGTCCCGAAGCCAATTCGCCGCAACGTCAGGGTCATAAACTTCATTGAACTGTGGAGGAGTGTGCTTCCTAAACTATGACAATCCCACAGCAAAAGAATCCACAACAGGGGGTGGTGGTGGCTCTGTGTACCTCCTAGTCATTTCTTGAAGCACTGCTGCATTGGTGGCAGCTTGCTCCCGTGCCGATAATATGCCCTGATGTCACAAGTATCAGAGCGACTGTAACGCCTTAAATTTCTAAACCAGAATTTAGTCCGTTGGAAACCATATTCCTGGCTTAGAATTTAATGTGTAACAATTCGAATATCAACTCATTCACGAAATTGTAAGAAATCCAACGAAAATCTAACAATTCAATGAAACATTCTAAATAATAACACATAAGTCCAAACTAAATTCAACATTTACATGAAACATTACTTCCTATAATCCATCAAGCAAATTTGGATACAAAAGACTTTCTAAGTAAATTTCAATTCTACTAAAGTATATACATATGTACATAGGAAATCACTTAGAACAAGCATAAAAAGAACTAAAATCCATTCCGAAGCTCTTCACTTCCCGGACTGGGAGTCTGACAACGGAGGTACCTGTTCAGCTAAACAAAATCCACATAATGCGTGGTGAGATAAAAATCTTAGTGAATATAAATCTCATGCATGAATGCAGGGAACTGAACTCATGTCAAGGTAAAAATCACTATTTATAAGAGTTCAAACAACTAACATAGAATTAAAATGCAAACATGATGCACTCACTGCTGTGCCCAGCAAGCATGATCTTATCACTTTCTAGAGTTAGACCTGAGCTCAGACTACGAGAACCGGCTTTCCCGGGGACGAATCCCACCCAAACTGGACCGAAGTCGTGTTTTCAATACCATTATTCATTTGTTTTTACTCACAGCACAAGGCCGGATTTGAATTTACTTTAACTAATCATAATCATGATAAAGTAATAGTACAATGCTTTAAATGTAACAAGTATAAGAAATTCCGTTAATTTCGAAAGTTTCGACCCTACGAACATAAATCTCAATTTTCCAATTCAAACTCCAATCTAACCATTTCAATCCATGAACTAGCATTTAATAAAGAACTATAATCGATTTGGATATTCATATGAGTTACAATCGAGGGGTTTCGATAGTTTCGAAAACTTCGAAACTAAGGATTCCAAAGCTCGATTCTATACTCATATGCTCAATCACTCAATAATCATTCCAAACAACAATAATACACCAATTCAAACAATAATTATCTAACAATCAAGAAAGGGAAGATAAGGGGTGGGAGCATGCAATTGAGACCAACAATTTCTACCATATAAGTGAGTTATACTCACCAATCCTAGCAATTCAAGAAGAGAAAGATGTTTGTGGATGATTTCCTTGATGTTTCCTTGCTCCGAATCCGTTCTCAAGCTTCGATTTGGTGATTCTCTCTCTAGGGTTCCCTCTCTCTCTCTAAGATGAAAAGGAGTAGAAGAAAAATGAAAATTCTGGTTTATTTTTCGCACCAGCTATATATATTAAGTGATGGTAATCGATTACAGACTCACTGTAATCGATTACCAACGGCTAAAAAGACACTAGAAAGCCCTTCTGGTAATCTGGTAATCGATTACCATCCCTGGTAATCGATTACCCAAAATTCGGCTCTCTGGTAATCGATTACTAATTCCTGGTAATCGATTACCAAAGATCCTGCTCTCGGGTAATCGATTATAGACTGTTAGTTATCGATTACTACAAATTTAGCTCTCAGGTAATCGATTACACTACAAATCCTTTTAACTTAAACTTCTAAAATTTACTTAATTGAAAATCTTGAAACTTAGATTTTTACACCCTAATCCTTTTAACTTTTAGTTTCTCAAATAATTACACAATGATCTCCCTCTAAACCTGATGAATTATTAAGGCCTAGAATGTGGGATGTTACAGCGACTCTCCCTTCAATCAATACTTGACACCAGTCGTGTCATCATCATCACCTGTAAAATTAACCACAGTGTAACGATGAGGAAAAGAATACCACTCATACATGCACATAGAAGGCTACCCCATCCTCACCCACACATAGTAAAACATCACATTCAATCATATCACATACTCAATCATCGATTACTCATCACATATATATCATCAATAATTCATCATGTAACAAATCATCAATTTTCCTCATCATAATATATCATTCATCATCCTTCACCAAAAAGACGCATTCTCTATTCTCAAGACCTATTACTCATTTCATCATCACAAAATCATAGCATCATCATATAACTCATTTTTATATCAGCATATATAAGACATAATCATCCATCATCATATACACCAATAACATCATCAATATCACCATAACCATCATAATCATCAATATCATCATAATCACCAATATCATCATAATCATCATTCACCTCAATATCATCATAATCATCATTCACCTCCCTGAGTTACACTCAGGTACCATATTCAATATCATCATAATCATCATTCACCTCCCTGAGTTACACTCAGGTACCATATTCAATATCATCATAATCATCATAGTCATAATAATCATCATACTCATCATACTCATTATAATCATCATAATCGTCATAATTCATCACAATCATCATAAATCATCACAATCATCATCCCAAGGATCATGACTTAGAACTCCGCACAATGGGCGTTTCTCATCAATCTCCCTAGTTGTCACCAATGATGGATCCCATCATGGTCTCTGCACCCCCTCTAATGGGTCCGCGTAGTTCACTTCCCCGAGTTGCACTTCACCAGTCTCTAGGCTTGTGCAATCTCGAGTACAACACCTCTCTGAGCTACACTTGCCTCTCACTAGGCTTGTGCATCTCAAGTACAATCACCTCCCCGAGTACACTAGCCTCTCACTAGGCTTGTGCATCTCGAGTACAATCACCTCCCTGAGTTACACTCGCCTCTAACTAGACTCGTGTACCTCAAGTAAAACATCATATATGCTCAAACATCATCAACATCATAAGATTAATTATATCAGCATCATCATTATTATCAAAACATCATCATAAACATCCTCATCATAATTCGTCATAAACATCATTATTCATCATCATCATAAAATATCATAAGCATCATCAAGCATCATCATCATACATCGCAATAGTGTAAACATCTATCATCAAGGATATGTCATATACTCATACCACAATCAATACCCTTTAAACTTTCCACTTAATATCATCAATTCCACAAAATAACATTTGTATTAAATACATATCAATATCAATTCCATATGTTAAGGAAAAACCATCCTCACTCCGAAAAGAACTCATCAAAATCACATCAAAAACAGAAATCTGCGAGCTGCGCTTCAACCTGCGCTGCAGCGCAACCTGCAGCGCAGATTCCAGAGATCCATGCTTCAACCTGCGCTACAGCGCAACCTGCAGCGCAGATCCCAGAGAGCCACGCTTCAACCCGCGCTGCAGCCCAAGTTGCAGCGCAGGTTACGTAGAACGCGTCTGTTCTACGTTTTACCCCTTTTTCTCCCCTTCTTCAATCCATACTCAATCCTTATCGTTTATACTTCAATCAATTACGTTTTTATCAAACAAATTCAACAAAAACACCAATCTTTTCATAGATTATACAGTTATTCAATCAAAACCCCAAATCATCAAACCCCTAATTACCCCTTTCTCTATTTATATTATTTCATTCAATCCACTCAAGATTTATCAAGAATCATACAATCAATCATCAATCTACAATTTTCATCATTCATACTCAATATATCAATTATTAATACGAATTTAAAGTCTTAAATTACTACCCAAGGACCCCCACATGCACATACAAGCAGCACCCTCTCCCCCACCGTACCTTGAAGTAAAGATCGAACCGCAACAATTCTTGATTCTCAATGATTATTCTGCAGCAACCCCTTCTTGAGACGTTGTTTCTCCCCTCCTTGGTGTTTCGCTCTCTTACATCTTGAAAAATAAGGATTAGGGTGAACTGAGGACCCCTCCTTAAATAAATACTTAATTGGGCTAGGCCCACCCTCAACCCACTCATCCTATGTATTATTCTTATTATTTATTAAATAACCTTATTCATAAAATATACTAATCTTACTAATATTATTATTTATTTATTTCTATACTTTTAATAATTTTATTTTATTTAATAAAATTTGGGATGTTACATATCCACTATCACATAATTGACTTATGCTCAGTAGGTTGTGTTGAAGACCTTCAACAAGGAGAACATTCTGAATAAATGAGAAAGGGGATATACTTACTGAACTAATGCCAATGATTCTACCTTTCTGGTTTCCTCCAAAGGTCACCACCCCTCCATCCTTAGGTCTAAGGTTTTGGAACAAAGACGTTTCTCCTGTCACGTGTCGCGAGCAGCCACTGTCCAGGTACCATTTGTGGTGTCTCCTTTGTCCTATTAAACACATCGCAGATTCATAACTGTCTGATGAAGGGAAACTTGCCATTAAACATAGGTTGGCCTCTTCAGCAGATTCATCTTCCTCTTCTGAGGTTGAATCATCTAAGTCCTCCCAAGTTGCCATCAAACCCTTTTTCTTTATAAAGAACTTCTTCTTCTTATAAGAGGGTTTCTTCACCTTTGGACAATCAACCTTCATATGCCATGTCTGTTTGCATTCATAACAGATTATTTTGTCAGTAGAGAAAGATTCTTTACCTGACTTACCCATTTTGGTTTCAGAGGATGAACCTTTTTTGAACTTTCCTTTCCTCTGAAGCATCCTCTTGATCTTTCTTCTCAGAAGAGCTAGATCATCATCATTAGAGCTCCCTTCTGATTCTTCAGAACCTTCTGAAGATTCCTCAGCTTTCATGGCCTTCTGTGGTCCAGCCTTTAGCAGTTTGGACTTGGCATTCAAGGCAAGTGACTTCTTTTTAGGAGCATCTTCGCCAAGTTCCAACTCATGGACTTTGAGGGATCCCAAAAGTTCCTCCATTCTCAAAGTGTTGAGGTCCTTTGCCTCTTGAATGGCAGTAACTTTCGGTCTCCAAATCTTTGGTAAACTCCTAAGAATCTTGCGATTATTATCACCAGAGTCATAGGATCTGCCAAGAGATTTGAGTCCATTAGTTATGGTCTGAAATCTTCCAAACATATGATCAATAGATTCAGATTCATGCATCTTGAACATCTCATACTGATGAATAAGCATGTTGATTTTGGATTGTTTTACATTGTCAGTCCCCCCATGGGCTGAAGCTAATGTATCCCCGATTTCTTTGGCAGAAGTACATCCATGCACCTTCTCATATTCTGATTTACTCAAGGAGCAGACCAGATAGGGTTTTGCTTTGGCATTAAGTTGCACACGCGCCTTCTGATCACCAGTCCATTCTGCTTTAGGAATGGGCACACCATTGTTGGTGGGAATATAATCACCATCAGTGACTACATCTATGTTGTTGCTTTCAATGAACAACTTCATACGATTTCTCCAATAATGGTAGTTTGTACCATTGAAAGCTAGGGTCCTTGAGACTGAGGCTCCTTCTGCAATGTAGTGAGGATTGCTTGTTGAGGTTTCCGTTTGGATCTCCTTCCCTCAGCACTTGTTACATGCTCAACCTGAGGTTGAGCTCTGATACCAACTGTAGAAACCATAGGAAACACTAGAAGGGGGGTTGAATAGTGTTTTATGAAGATTTCGAGTGAAAGACTTAACCAAATGTCTTGAAGATTTCGAAGCAAAACTCATCAAGATTTCATGAAGATTTCGAATCAAGAAGGAGATAAAAGCCATGAACATTTCGACTGAAGACTTGGATAAATTGCATGAAGATTTCGAGTCAGAATTCAAATTCAAACAAGAGAAGGCACGTGGAAGACATCCAATGAAGATGAAGACACCTGTGTGGTCTTAGACTAGGCAATTTAGATTCTGTCTTACGTGTCATTTGCAAATTAGTTGACCGTTAGGGTCAAAAGTCTATAAATAGGGCGAAGTCAGATGTCCTAGGGACGAATTTTTCTCATTTCTACATACTTACGATAAATACTCGAAAAAAGCATACAGTCTACCATATTTACGACTACTTGCTCATCCGAGAAAACTCGAAAAGTATGTCAGTTTGAGGATTTCGTCAATCTTTTACATTATTCTTGAACTTTTTAATACATTTTCTTTTACTTTTCTTTTACTTTCTTGCATTTTCTTTTACTTTCAACTTACTGTATTTTTCGCTCCTTTCTTTTTCTACCTTTTATTTGTCAATTGCATAACTTTATTTTTGAATCCACCATGAGGACCTGATTCCAGTCCCAGATTGTTTACAGGAATCTATTTGTTTGTTTTTACTAAAAATCACCACAAACAAGGCCAGGGTAACTTTTAAGATTTACCATTAAGATCATATTGAAGAGGGACAAGATCATATTGACCCAATGTATAAATTGAATAAAACAATGAAGTGGTCATATTGTAATGGTCAAATAAAAGTAGTTCATGTAATTAGTAAATATTTCACGTACATTAGTATTTCCCTAAATATATTTAGTGTTCTTACTTTCTATTAACTTTAAAATTTTGTTAAGAGAAGAATTCAATATATCACTACACTATTTTACATACAAAATGTGTTTTAGGAGTAGATATAGGAAAAAGGAACTAAACCCCCACCCCAATAAAAGAATAAAATAATGTTAAGCCTTTAAATAATAGAAAATTATAGATAGTAAATATTATATAAATAAATATATAAGTTAGGTTGAAGAACCCAAAGATTGACCTAAATTCGTCCTGAACCTGATACCGAGTTATTATGTGAGATCCTTGTTAACCCTGTCCTTTCTTATGGGATAGGTTAGACAATGGGACGAGTTGGGTCTTGCAGACCCCAATTATTTAATGGATATATAATTACAATGTTTATCTACAGTCATAAATTAATTAATAGAAATCGACAAGCTAGAAACATGCATTGTTGGTTGGGGCATTGTAAATCAGGTGACAAACAAGTGTTCTCCCAAAGGAGTGGGAATGATGTTTGTGTTTTGGGTTTGATTGAAAAAGTATTTAAGAACAATAATAACTCATGGTGTTTGGCTAAATTTTGGAAAATTGATTTTTACTCAAAATAAGGTTACATGGTGTACTTTATTTCATTGAATCAGAATTGTGCCCCAATTCTAGTGATTGACATAAGTTTTATGTTATTATCCTTAGTGCAAAACTTAATAAAATTTAGGATTTTAATGAATTTTTTTTGTGTTTGAATTTTTCTAGGAATTGTTGGGGTTGTTGGATTTTATTAAGCTTATAGATTGGGCCAAATTACTCTTAGAGAGCTTGGTTTAGGCTTTTAGATGTCATTTGGGCCAAGGGAGAACTTAGGCCCATGTTTGGGCAAGTTTTTTTAAGGGACCATTAGGGAGACTAACATTGGTGATTCTTCATTACTCGAATTATGAAGGAAATCTTCTCTCCCATTTTCTATCCTTTGTGCTCTGCTAGGGTTTAACTCTCCTAATTTCAACATTTGCATTTTTGGATTCAAGCCCTCCATGAAAGGCTAATCTTTTGAGGCCACTTCATTGATTAAGGAGTTCAAATTTGTATCTTGAGGTTCGGTTTCACTTTCGAATTTCACTTCTGGATTTTGTTTGTGTTTTCTTAATTGGATTGATCCACCAATTGGATTGTGCATTCTGTTTTTTATTGTTAATCGAATTTGAAGAATGAATTTGTGATTTAGTTATTCTTGCATTCTCGGTAGACATTGCGTGGATGTGTGCTTAAGCTTGAGATCTAGGTTTACGCTTAATTAATTAAATTTGCATCAAGCCAAAGTGAGAAACAAAATTCGATCAAATCTTTTGAAACCTATGACCGATTGAGTCTGAATTATTACCAATGAATTGATAATTTTAGTGATTTGATTTCTTCCTTATTTAAACTATATTTTTTTGCACTCAAACACACAAATCCCTTTATCCCTAACATCTTTTATGATTAATTGAGACCAAGGATCCTTGAGAGACAATCTTGGTTGTTACCTTGTACTACGTGTAATTCTTTCAATTTTGAGTAGTGTGCGACCACTTTTCATCGAATGATGATAATTTTTTCTACTTTTAGTACTAACACAATTTGGTTAGAATATTTAGTGCAATCTAACCATGGAGGCGAGGTTTCTGAATGCCTTTTGCTGACTAAAGCTCTCATTTATTGAGGTTCACAATTGTAGCTTGTTAGGAATACCTTAATGTTATCTAAAAATATCTTGATGTTATTTGAAAATTTTAATATTCTATTTTTACTATGAATATTATACTTGATTTGTTAATTTATATGGAAAATTAATGCATAATAATCATATAATTTACTATTTTCTTCTTCTTTTTAATGAGATATACATTTTTTGGCACATTTTTTGGGTGTAATTAGATATGCATTTACTCGTGCCTTTGTCATTAGTAACCTTGGGTATATCCAAAATTTAAAATTTAATATTTAGACTTAGTGTGATAAATGTAGATTTGAAGTGTCAACAATCAGTTTTATGCGATGATTAAAGGCATTTTTGTTTCTAAATTTAAAAAATTTCAATATGTCAAAATAAAGTGACCGTTGTTGAATGAGCTTTGACATGATTTCGTTATATTTTATGGTAGTGTCATAAATTTCCTCTTTATAGAAGCCTTTTAAGCTCAATCAAAGGCACAAAGAGAGGTAGACAGACAGGGGAGAGAAAAGAAATTACGAAATGCAGGGAGGGAAGGATGAAAATGATGCCAACCAAAATAGTAGTTCTAAAGGTCTAACTGTATCATCATCGTCAGGTATGGTTCTATATGCCTATATACCTCAACTTTTGATTTAGTTAATTTTAATGTTGCGTGCATCTTGTTTGTTATATCATTATATGCATATGTGTTCTAAATTAAAGTATTTGAACTCTTAATATATTTTTTTTATTTTCTTTATAATTTTTAAGATTTTTTTTGCTATTTGATTAAAATATATTGTGGCTTAAAGCATGATACTTCCACCATTAGGGGGTCTAATGGTGTTTCTATAGCTAAATCCTAACCGATATATTACAAGATAATAATCTTACTGTTATGCCTATTCTAGCACTATATTTTCCCCTTGTTGATATGGTGATATATTTGTTAATTTTGTTTAGTTTAAAATGTTTACTCGTTTGATAAGTGTAAGGGAATTTTCGTGTAATTTTGAATAGTAATTTTTCAAGGTTCATTCTATGCCTAACATATTGGTTTGTTCTTTTAATTAAAGAAACAAATGAATGAGAAATTCGAGTTGAATTAATTACATATTTTATAAGAATTGAAGTGAACCCCTATCTTCATCCTTCGAGGATATAAGCATCATCATAGTCTTCATGAAAATTTCACCATCAATTCAATCAATTATGTTTATTGTAATTATTGTTTTAATTCTTTCCTCTTATTATTTTATAGTTTTAGTGGTTCTAATATTTAAATCCTTATATTTAAGGGATTTCATCTCCTCTCTCTATGTATGTATATTTATATTTCTACAATCCTTACTTAACAATAAATATTCGAATTCAAGTTGGTATCAAAAAAAGGTTTTAATCCTCATTTTAGTTTTTCAGGACAACCATAATTAAGACTTGAAGTCTGCATGAATCTTATGGTTATCCTAAATTGAGTCATAAGATTGCTTAGAAAGTTGCTTTTGCTTAGTTTTTTTTCTCCACACACAATTTCTTCATTCCCTATCGTCATTAGCGTAAATGCTACATGTTGCCATCCTTGGCCATTTACATCTTACCAGAGGTCTCATTTAGGTGGTTAGCCTCTCCTCGTTGAATTTTGCCATAGTTTATCCTTTTTCATTTCAACTGATTTCGAAGTCTACTTTTCCTTAATTTGTTGTTGTTGTTATTATTATTGTTGTTGTTGTTGTTGTTGTTGTTATTATATCTCTTATGTTTTGTTCATGTTCTAGTTTAAGTTTGATTGTCATGCTTAAGACCCCCAAAGGTTGATTCACTCTAGACTAAGTTCTCACCCTTTGTTTTTAATTTAATTAACATAGTACATTTTCAGTGTATAAGAGGTAGTGATCATGATAGAGGAAGCCTTCATTGCAATTATCGTAAATGAGTCCGGTATAGTCTTTGTTAATGTAGTACACTCTTCAAGACCAGCTATTGAGCAGAAGATTAAGACTATGGGAGATCACCCTACTATTTTCTTTTAGTGAGTATAAGAAATATGTTTTACTCAACATAGCCCCAAAAGGCTTCTTTTCAACCACCATTGCTTATATACTAGTAATTATACAATTTGTTTTTCTCACTCTATTTCCTATATTTCTGATTATGACTCTTCTGATCACTTAGCTAGTAATCCTTCTCTTTTCACCAAATCGTCATCTCCAAAAACATCTTACCATATCACTCTTGCTGATAAGTCTAAGGATTAGGCTATCGGTATTGGTCAAGCTTTGCTACTTCCATTGTTGTCTCTAAATTTTTTTATTTACCTAATTGTCCCTTTGATTTGATTTTTGTAAATCAACTTGTTCTTTAAATTGTTCCATAACCTTCAATTTTGATTAATTCTTTCATAAAAGCAGAGTACAAGATAGACTACTGGAATTTGGTTTGAATAATAAATTTTCTACTATATATCTCCAACCTTTTTCATCAACTTTATATATATTTGTTGATTCTCTTAGTCTCCTTCATCGTCGTCTCACTCATTGAAGTTTGGACAAGTTAAAGTAGATATTCCCCTGTCTTTTAAATTTGAAGTCCTTAAAATACAACTCATGTCAATGTGGGAAACATATTAGGATATCCAAAATGACACATATCTGCTTAGTCTCTCAACCAAGTTGCCTCTTCTGCCTATTTCTTAACCCATTAACACCTCGCCTTAATCACAATTGAATGGTGAGAATCGCCACTACCATTTGGAAGACACCCGAGACTAATGAGTGAGCGATGAAGTACCTCACTAAAGTTACGAAGACATGTAACTAGTGGTGTAACAATGTTCATAGGTCTTTCCCCTAGAAACCTCCTTTTGTACATCTAGCTCGGTGCCCCTATCTTTATGTTGTGTCCCACTTGTGAAGGCCTTACCAACTAGGAACTACACCTCCCTTGGTTATTCATGATATTATGTCTAATAAGAAGAACAAATAAAGTTTAAAGTACTTAAATTGATACATAAGAACGAAATGTTAGGGGTAAATAAGAAACTTACATAAGTCAACCTACAAAGCTCATTGACCCAACCACCAGAATGCCTAGTACTATGGGTCGCCAGGAAAAGCTCGTTAAGGTCCAATGATCGCCCTAGCTCCCAAGCCTAAGAATAAAAACACGAAATGTACGAAAAATTGTATTATAAAGAAATAAACAAGTGTGAATCAAAATATGTAACTTCCTTACGACCATCTTGCTTTGGGCCATGTGATTTGAGGTATGATCGCTCCTCCTCTAGTTGAAGGCTGATTGTCAACAAATTAGAAAGATGTTTTGAACCCCTCTGGTCAAAATGTTTCTAATATGAACATGATAAGAAGGGCTCCAAGAAATCTAGTTCTAAAAAATCAGAGAGGGAAAGATTTAAAATTGTTAGTCAATTTATAAGTGAGGAAATATAATCATTAATTTGTTAAGTATTTATTAATTTATACAACTTACTGCAAAACTCTTGAACCAGATGTATTTTACATCTTTTGGGGTCTTTAACTATAAAGTGGACAAAGCCTAAAATTGTGACCGAATAGCTAAGCTTAATGCATTGATGGGTACTATACAGCAGGATTCCACATGGGAAAATCAAACAACAAATCAAATATTAAAATTGTATTAGATACAAATTATAAGTAATGAATAAAACTAAACGGAGATAATGAGTGACTTACCCTCGATGATTAGGACTAATATATGAACCTTTCATTAGGATCCTGCTCATAAGCATCAAGATCTTGAGGATAGTGTTGATCGTCATCCTGACCTGCTAATCTTTTTGATCCTGCACCTACTCATGCTCCTTCTTATTACCTATAGGGGAATTAGGAGGTGGTGAATAATCATGGTGCTAGAAGTGATGGCACCTCATGAAACCCTAGAGTGGGGATCATTGGGAACCCTCAAAGATGTAGGTTCACCATGAGAAGCGGTAGGCTGGACTGGTGGGACTAGTGGTGCTATAGGATGGAGTGGTGGTGATGGGACAAGTGTTTGATGCTACGAACTCAAGACACCTATGCTTATTGTCCACTGTCAGGATCCCATGCCTCAAGAGTTATGCTCAACCTCGAGTGGAGTCGTCTTCTTGAAACCTTGTGAAGGCATTTGTTTAGTGTCAAACTAATATTAACACTTGTATTATGGGAAAAATTCAGCAACATAACCCTTATATTTTGGACATTTCCTAAAGTTTATTCTTACAAATAACCAACATCTTTCATGCTAACTAGGATCACATCATATTAAGATTTGGTCTCCACTAACAAGTCACATATCTAAATATCCTAACTCAATTGTGAAATCCTATTTCAGTTGCCTATCTTTACTAAACATTATATTTCAACCGCAGCCTAAAATATCCTAATTCAGAGAATAATTCAACAACCATAAAATCAAATTATAATTCAGAGAACAATTTAACAACGATAGTTAAAATCAATTCTAAACTAGAGAATAATTCAATAGCAATGAAATTAATTCTAATATAGAGAATAGTTCAATATCAATAATTAAAATCAATTCTTAATCATAAAATAATTTAACAACCACAAAATCTATTCTAATACATAGAAAAATACAACGTGAATAAAACCAATGACCACTTCTAAAAAAAGCAATGTACCAGCGAATATAGGGGAGAAGGAAAATAGAAGGCTTCCAAAAGGAGGAGGAATAGGGGACAAGAGTGATGGAAAGAGGGCAAACAATGGGGGATGGGGATCAGAGGGGAGAATGGAGATGGGGATTAGAGGGAAAAAGGAGATGGGGAACAAAGGGGAGATGGGAAATAGAAGAGAGTTGATTGAGTAACAAAGGGGAGATTGGGAGAGAGGGAACAAAGGGAAGAGAGAGGACGGTGAAGGGAGAAAGTGAGGCAAGAAATAAAAAGACAATTATTTCTATGTTTTTAAGCGTCAAACTGGCCAACAGTAATATAAATTTAAATTTAGCATAATACCAACAAAATCAACCAATTAGGTGTCATGTAATAAATGCTTTAGCACTTAATTTAAATATATATTAGCATCAACATGATCGATACCAATGTAGTTGGTTGTGTCTTGAGAAGGGGGGATGAATTAAGACGGTTATTAAGGTTTCCTGAAACTTTAAACTTCTTTTTTGAAATGCTTCTCAAGTTGATTAACTTGGATATCAAAAATAAGTTCTTCCAGGAGAGTTAAAGTACAGATAAGATGTGTAATGTAGTATGATTAAGATGTATTGGATGATTTATCTTAAGATAATGTTCTTTAAGAAGCAATATTTAATTTCAGAATATAGATGAAACCAAATCCTAAGACTTTACTTGAATTCTTTGATAGAGTATTGGTTTTGTTTATTACTGTATTCTTAAGATACGTTTCTTGATGCCAAATAAGAATGCACAAATGAGTAAAGATAAGATGCAAAGTTTAAGGGAGAGAGAAAAATAAACAGATTTATACCGATTCACCCTCAATCACTTGAGCTATGTCCAGTCCCCCCACACTGTGAGATTTCCACTATTCTTCCTGAACAGTTACAAGTATTCTTATCAAGGTCTCTTCAAGCACTACAACAATGGAAGTATTCTTCTTAACGAGACTCTTCAGGCATCTTGAGTATTCTTCTTCACAAAGCCTCTTCAAGCGCCTCAAGTATTTTTCTTGTAAAGCCTTTTTAGTCGTCTGAGTAGTTTTTCGACTAGCCTCTTCAAGCTTCTCACAACTCACGGCTATGCCAAGATTCACTCTCTTTCTAGGTTGGGAAAATACAACAACAGAATAAGATGAGGAAATGAGTTTGCTTGAGTTCCTAGCACACACTGTGGGGATGAACTATGAGATTCTCAAGCTTGTTGCAAATTGGAATTTGCTACAGAGCTCACAAAGTTAGTAAATAAAGAAGTACAAAGGATAAGAGGCAGATCGAGAACATGATGAATAATGTAGTTTTTCGCTTTGACAAAGTTTTGGCACTGTTCAGTGAATTTCTCTATTTGCTTTTGAGGTTTCTTGATCTTTTTATAGCTTTTTGGGTCAACATAATCATTATCTAGTCGTTAGGGCTCCAACAACTCCTTTTTACTTTTTGTGTCATCATGCTATGTTCACCTCAACACTTGTTACTTTTCTTCAAATCTTAAGTTGAGAATCTTAAGATGCTTCTCAACTTTATATTTATGTTTTATAGTCTTTTTGGATGACATTTCTTCTTTTGAGAGTTTGAGACTTGATTCTGGTATGATTCTTATGATGATAAGTATTTTGTGCGCTATTGAACAAGCTTCTCAATATTTATGATATCTTGGCTTGATTCTTATACTTGTTTTATCTCAATTCTGCACACTCAAGTTCTTAGAATGACTTTGTAATTTTTACTAGCTTGAGGATTTGCCATCATTAAAACACTTTGATCTTAAGATGGTTTGTCTTAACAGCTAAGATAGTCAAAATCAATCAATAAGGTATTATGTAATGAGTGCTTTAATTATAGTATCATCCACCAATGGACACTCATATAACAATGTCAACTATGTATTTAAATAGTTTATCGGCTATTTTAATTCTCAATTTCATTAGTATTTTAGTGTCATAAGATCTTAAATCTATCATTTTCATTTTATCATACTTAGATTGTATGATGTAGATAACAATACTTCAAATATCACAAGAAAATAATTATTCTAATTAAAATCCAGAGTTATACATCATTGTATTCCTGATAATTTAGTTTCTGTCACATGACTATAGAGGAGTCACATGGAAATGTTTTTTTTTTTGCCTCACTGCTTGCATTTTTTATTTTTATCATTCGCTTTCCTTTTCCTTTTTATTGGGAAGTAGGGGTTGATAAAATTCCATATCTATTGTTGATATTTTATGCTTTTAGTTAGAATGTTAATTTCAATGTGTAAGATTCAAAATTCATAAAATGAGGATGGTACATAATTGTATCATATTTTGGGCTCAATTTTTATTTAAGGAAGATGGGGAAAGAAATCTTTCTGCATCTCCTTATTTCTCCTGATATTATTAGATAAAAGAAGTAGAAGTATATGCACTTATTTTATTGACACTAGAAATCACTTATCACAGTCATTTTTTTTATGCATAGGAAAAAAATTGGGAAAGGTAACAGAGAGCAATGATCAGCTTCCTTGCGATGTGCTTGATATAATTTGTCAAAAGCTGGATTTCGATGAACTTTTTCAATTTTCCGGAGTGTGTAAGAACTGGAAAACATTTCATAAAAGTTACTGGAGAGATTTCATGGCATCCCAATCACCATTACTTGTTCAAACTTCTTCATATGCTAAGAAATCTATTTCTTTCTTTAGCATTCCTGACCAAAAAGTTTATCGCTCAAAGATGGATTATTTTTGGGGCCTATCCTATTGTGGGTCTTCTTGCGGGTATGTCATTATGACAAGTTCTGATAGTATTTTGCTGATGAATCCTTTTACAAGAAGAAAGAAGGTCATCAGTATCTCATCTATTGAATATAAATATAATTTGAAACATATACCTGGCCATGCCTTGCTTGCTTTCGCTAAAGGTTCTAAGGAATTCATCATAGTGTTTTTATGTAAATATGGTTACAATTTGCATGTCTACCAGTCTCGGAAATCTTGTTGGGTTACTTATGCAAGAGAGGGAAATCCTTGGACGGTAGTGGACTTTGTGGTTCTGCAAAATATGATATATGTTATCACTAACCAGGCCAAAATAGGGGTACTTTCTTTGAATTCAGGAAGTATTAAATTTCTACATTTGAAGTATGCCCCTAATGTGATTTACAAATACCTCAAGTTGGTTAGTTATGATGAGAAACTTTTAGTGGTTCATTTTGAACATGGGAAAATATTGAATGTCTACAAGGTAAACTTGTTGACCATGGAATATGTCAAGTTGAAAAATTTGGGTGACATTGCATTATTTTTTGCAATTGCTGAAAATTGTTATGCATTGTATGATCCTGAAAGGTGGGGCTATGAGAAAAACTCTGTGTATTACATTGATTGTTGGTCTACAAGATGTGAAGTGTACTCAGTTAATAATAAATTGCAAAAAACCATTGTGCCTGTTGGACTTCAAGCTCCTCCCAGATCAAGTTTCCATTGGTTGGATTGGTGTTTTCGGAATCAACATAATGAGGTAGATTATTCTCTGGTTGAGTAACTTGCTTACTTGACTCTGTTAAACTTTGTAACCTCTGTTTGGACCTTGTTGCTTGTGAATTCTGTTTATTTGTTAAAAATTTGACTAGACTGGAAAAGTATGTCATGTTATTTGGTTTCAATAACTTTGCTCTTGTTGTTGTTTAACTTTGGATGGTGATGAACCTTGTAATATATTCTGGATTATATATCTTCAATATTCTGTTTTTTAATATTGGTTATGTGATCACTTTTTATAATTGTCACTAAAATGTCTTGACTTGGTATCGAGCTATTTTTTAATTGAAATATTCATGTTTTGAGAATTTAATTGAAGACATTGTATGTGTTTATGTATGTCAACAAGGTGCTGATTAGACGTACATAGTGGCTCATATTACACTTCATTGGTAAAATGTTGGTTTCAATTAAATTTCTTCTAATATTTTACAATTTTCACTTTATTTTTCAAATAGCGAAAGTAAATATGTAATGATTTTCTATATATAATTTTTTTCTTTAGTTTTACCCCTCCCCTCCCAAAAAAACTTGGCATATAAACATACCAACTATTGAACGAATTTATTTATAATTAATAATCAAATCATACTATACAGATATAATTTTCAGTTTAATACTGTTAAATTGTTTATTTTCATTCTTTGTCCGGGTGGGTGGACCCTAATTCAATGATTATTATAGTTATCATATATAAATGATTTCAAAAAATGGAAAATATACACAAAATAAATATTTAAAAACATTTTTATTTTCCTTATATTTCTATTCATATTCATATTTTTATAAATACATTTAGTGGATATAGTTTTTACTGAAATTACAAAATAAAGTTGTTATTATGATCTGTATTAAAAAAAACAACCAAGATACATATATGTTACTCTTAATTAAATCTTAAATTTGGCTTGATATATAGAAAAGTCTATTTAAAAATATTTTGTTTAGTGCTTTGTTACCATATGATGAGAGAAAATAAAGGTAGATGAAAATGATGAGAAGAAAAACATATTTTATATTCTTACATATATTTCTTTAACATTGTACTATTGTTTTTAAGAAATAAAAATCGATCGTGTCAACAATTTTAATTTAATTAATATATAATATATTTTTACTTATATTTCTTAGTATAATAAATGAAACATAGAACTGAAAAATCTAAATAAATTAAAAAAAATGAATTTGAGTAGATGTGAACTCACGTTATAACTCTCAATATTGAAAACAACAAATTGAAGAGGAAAAGGGTTCGTTCAGTGTGATTGTGAGATTTTAGTTTTTGGTTTTTAAAAATTTTAAATCAAGTTTTTATAACTCAAAACCAACAATTAAAAATTTATTTTTGTGATTTTCAAAATAAACATTTTGAAAACCACAAAAAGTGGTTTTCAGTTTTTGGTTTTGAGTTGCAAAAACTTGATTGAAAATTTTTAAAAACCAAAAACTGAAAACTCACAACCACCCCGAACGGCCCCGTCGGTTTTGAGTTTTTGGTTTTGAGTTGTAAAAACTTGATTCAAAATTTTTAAAAACCAAAAACTGAAAATTCGCAATGACCCCGAACGCCCCTAAAGGAACAACTAGATTTCAACCCGTGTAATGCCCATTATGGCATCAACATAGATATTGTTACCATCACAATTTTTGGTTTTTTTGACCTTTTTAGATAATTAAAGTTCACCTGGGATCACAGTCTATTTCTACTGTGATTAATTAAATAAATTTAATTAATCATCTTCTTCATTTGCATCTCATTTATGTGTGTCGTACTTATGGTATGCTTGACCCAACGTTTTCTGAGGCTTAATGCAAACTTTAAGTGAGATTTTTATAATTTAATAAAAAGAATATTGATTTTTTGTTTAAAATTTACATTTTGAGATTTTTTAGATGTAAAATTACTTATTAAGTCATCATAATTAATTATATTTAGTATTAGTATTTATGGTAAGAGAAAAAATTCATAAAAAGATTAGGAGTTTTTTTTAGAGAAAATATATGTTCAGTCATTCATAATAATATAATTTATTGATTAATAATTAACTTTTAAAAAATATTATTAGTAAATAATTTTTTTAAGTCTAAAGCATTGTTCTTACACATTTTGGACTTGGGTCAACCTCGATATATCATTATTTGTGGTGATAAAATTCAATTTCGAAAAAAAAAACTTTCACACTTTGATTCTACGAGCAATCTGGGGGTTAGAATCAAATCCTCTTACGGGACTCTTTTAAAAAAATAGGTTTATGGTGTTTATGATTTCTTAAAAGACTTATTTGGTATTCAATCTTTCTGGAAAAATGAATTATTTGGTACAAAATTTCACCAAGTTATTTTCTAAGCATTAGAAATTCAGAAAATATTAAGTTCAAAAAAGGTTTTGATTCAGAATTCGATCAAAAACTTATCTTTTAGAAAGAATTAGAACCACTTGATTCAGAATTTTATCAAAGTTCTAGATTTTCACTTGACTTCTTTTAAATTCACAGAAGTGTGAACGTAAAGTTCATAGTAAAGAAAGAAAATTGATTGAAAGATAAAATGAAGAATGTAAAGTGTAGAAAGTAAAAGAATTGAAAGAAAAAATTGCATAAAGATAAAAGTGGATGGGTTCACCACATACAGTCAATCCTTGTAAACCTGTTGGTCGCAGTGTGATCGGACGTGAAGGTGTTTAAGGGTATGAGTGTAATGAATTGCCAACCTTTATTACATTGTGACTTTACCTATTTATAGATTCCTAATTCTAACGGCTAACTAATGTCTATGTGACACGTCATCTAGCCCTATGTGTTGGCAGCGTATATGCTTGCCACGTTTTCTGCTATCCAGAAAACTGATTACAATTTTCAAAATAAACCACTAACTGGTTGACACCTGTCTTTGTCTTTGTAACTTCCATTAACTGCTCTTCTAGTGTCTTCTGTTTTCTCGAAATCTTGCTCCTTGATTTCTCGAAATCTCTTTTCTGCTTTCTCGAATTCTGCCTTCTGATTTCTCGAAATCTTCTTTCTGCTTTCTCGAGATTTTGCTGTTCAAATTCTAGAAATCTTCTTTCTGGAATTCCGACTTCTGATTCTCGAAATTCTGATTTCTTATTCAGAAATCTTCTAAGTCTTCAGATACTTTGTTTTCGAGTTTCCGCCTTCTGTTTCCTCGAAAACTTACTTCCAGAATCTCGAAATCCTCTTCTGTCCTGACTTCATGTACTCGAAAATTCATTCTTCTTTGATACTTATCTTTTTCTGTTGATACTTGAATTCACTGAGTACGTCCTGATTTCGATTTTCCAGAAGTCTTATGACTTCGTTTTCCAGAATCCTTATGATTCTGATTTTCCAGAACTCCCGACTTTGGTTTTTTTTCAGAGTTTCTTTTGACTTCGATTTCTCGAAGTTCCTTTATCTCTTTTTTTGAGTTTGAGAAGTTCCCTTTTAATGTTAACTTTAACAAATCTCTAAGTTAAGAGATTCACTTCTCAAACTCGAATTCTGGAACTTGTAAGCTTTCTGGAAACTCAAATTCTAGAACTTGTAAATTTTCTGAAAACTCGAAAAGTATAAATGACATTCAAATTGTTGAAATTCGAAATACTTGAAATTCGAATCCCAACAGATGCCCCCCCAAAAATAGTCTCTTTCGAGAACTAATCTTTTATTTGAAAAAAGAGATATTTTTGGAACAACCTTTGGTATTCCTTTTGACCTTTATTACCTTTTCTCATTTGAAACATGTCTTCTTCATGTAAACTCAGAGAGTTGGCCAAAGGTTTAAAGTTAAGGCCTATAAGAAACAAATCGAACAAACCAAATCTAAATTGGTCACACAGAAAACTGAACAAGCTAAGTTGGCTGATAAGATGCAGGACAGTAAAGTCACAGTGAATAAACATGAGCAGTCTATTAAGCAAAATTCTTCGAGAATTGAAGAATTAGAAAAGGAAAGATTGAGGCTCGCAAATTTAATGAAAGAATATCAAGAAAGACTTGAGGAAACTGAGAAGGCTAAAAGTGAAGTCGAATCTACTCTTTCGAAGCAAAGGTCTACTCGAATGGAGGTCATCAATTCTGTTAAAGGTATTTCGAGAGATGTCGTTCGAGTTTTAAAAGATATTGAAAATCTGGAGAAAGAAGACATAAGTCTTAAGACTTATTATGAAGACCTTAAACATGACTTCACAAAATTGAAGAATGAAGCTCCCTTTTAGCTTCCTCTAGTTTCTTTTTGTTTTGACTTTTTTTTATTTTTTTTTATTTCGAGCATGGGGCTCGAACTCTGGTTGTTATTCAAACATTTATTTTCTTTTATGCACAATTCTTATTTCTTGCAAGTTTGGTTTATATTCTTTTAAGTATTTTCCATTTATTGATAGTATGCGCATATCCCCAACTAATTCTCGAATTGAATATGCATTACTGGAAAACACTTTTTCAATCTCAAAAGGTCCTTCCCAATTGGGTGACCATTTACCAAACTTCTTTGACTTTTTATCAATTGGCAGAATCAATTTCCAAACATAATCACCAACTTGGAATTCTTTTTTCTTTACTTTTCTGTTATAAGAACGAGTAATTTGCTCCTTTTGTCTGATTATATTTTCAAGAGCAATCAACCTTTCTTCATCAAGTTGATTTAATTCATCAAACATTAAATTCCAATAATCTTGAGAAGGTAACTCAAACTGCCTTTGAACCCTTATTGATTGTAGATTAATTTCAACTGGTAAAATATCATCATGACCATATACCAACTTGTAAGGGGTAGTTCGAGTAGCTTCCCTTGGTGAATTTCTATATGCCCAAAGAATCTGACTTAATGTCTCATGCCAATTTCTGGGTTTTTGCTTAATATGTCTTTTAATTAAAGCAATAATAATTTTATTAACTGCTTCAACTTGACCATTGGCTTGAGCATAATAAGGAGTTGAAGAAAGTAGTCTTATCCCTTTCGATTCAGTAAACTTAAACATTTTTCTGCCAGTGAACATAGTTCCTTGATCTGTTGTAATGGTTTCTGGTAATCCAAATCGAAATATGATATTTTCTTCAATGAAACGAATAATATCTTCTTAAGAAACTTCTCTTAAAGGAATTGCTTCTACCCATTTGGTAAAATAATCAACTCCAACTAAAATGAATTTATGGTTTCTCGAAGAAGCTGGATGTATCATCCCAATCAAATCTAAAGCCCATCCTCGAAAAGGCCAAGGCTTTATGATTGAATGCAATTCACTTGCTGGAACCTTTTGTACATTTCCATGTCTTTGACATTCTTCACAAGCTTTTGCAAAATTGTGGCAATCTTTGGCCATAGAAGGCCAAAAGAATAATTTTCTTTTCAAAATCCATTCCATCTTCTTTCCTGCTTGGTGTGCTCCACAAGCACCTTCATGTACTTCGACCAAAGCCAAATATGCTTCAGTTTCTCCTAAACATCGAAGTAAGTTTCCATCAACAGATTTTTTATAAAGGTCTTCACTTAAAATACAATAATTCAGAATCTTGTACTTTAAGTGCTTTTTATTTATCAAGGAAGGATTTTGAATAAGATTCACAATTTCACTTCTCCAATCATTCCGATCTAAAAGATTTATATTGTGAATTTCGAGATCTTTCATTGGAAATCTCCTTTGAATGTCACTAATCTTTCTAAGAGTTCCGATTGAAATTCTATATCCTGAAGCTATTTGAGCTAACTCATTGGCTTCGAAATTTTGACCTCTAGGAATATGTTCAATTTTTATTTCATCAAACATTTCCAAAAGTTTATTGGCTTGCACTAAGTACTTGGCCAATTTTGGATCTAAACATTTGTATTCTTTAGTTATTTGTTTGATAACTAATTGAGAATCTCCTTTAATATGAACATTTCTCGAATTCATAGAAACTAGAATTTCGAGACCAGCAATAAGAGCTTCATACTCTACTGCATTATTCGAACAAGGATGTTTTATTTCAAACATCATTCGAGTTGGAAATCCTTTAGGTGAAATTAACAGAATTCCAATCCCAGATCCATTCTTATGTTTGGATCCATCAAAATATAATTTCCAAGGCTCTAAGCCTATATATACTGATTCTTCAATGGGAATTGGTGGATGTTCAACTAAGAAATCAGCAACTACTTGTCCTTTCATAGATTTCAAAGGAACAAATTTTAAAGAAAACTCAGTTAATGCCAAAGCTCATTTTCTAACTCTGCTGTGCAATATAGGTTTTAACAACATGTGCTTTATTACATCAAAGTGTGAAATTACAAATACATCATAAGGTTTCACATAGTATTTAAGTTTAGTACAAGAGAAATACAAACATACACAACTTTTCTATAGCACAATATCTAGTTTCTGCATCATTAAGGACTCTACTCAAATAGTAAATAGCTCTTTCAACACCATTTTCGTCCTCTTGAGCCAACATACTTCCTATTGTGGCTTCTGAAGTAGAAATATATAATTTTAAAGGTTTCCCTGGCAAGGGAGGAGTCATAATCGGAGGAGTTGTCAAATATTTCTTGATTTCCTCAAAGACTTGTTGGTGTTCATCTTCCCATTTGAAGTTTTCTTCTTTCTTCAATTTCAACAAAGGGGAAAATACTCTTGTCTTTCCTGATAAATTCGAAATGAATCTTCGAAGGAAATTAACTTTTCCCAGAAAAGACTGTAACTGTTTCTTGGTTGTAGGTGGAGATGCTTCGAGAATAGCTTTAGCCTTATTCTTGTCAATCTCAACACCTTTCTTATGGACAAGAAATCCTAAGAAATTTCCTGCAGATACACCAAAAGCACATTTAATAGGATTCATTTTCAAACCATGCTTTCTCATTTTCTCGAAAGCTTGTCTTAAATGATTCAAATGCAAGTCTTTTGATTCAGACTTAACTACAACATCATCAATATAAACTTGCATAAAATTTCCTATTAAATCATGAAAAATTGAATTCATGGCTCTTTGATAAGTTGCACCAGCATTTTTCAAGCCAAAGGGCATCATTACCCATTCATAAGTACCTATTGCACCAGGACATCGAAACGCTGTCTTTGAAATATCCTCTTCGGCAATAAAAATCTGATTATATCCTGAATACCCATCTAACATACTTAATAATTCATTTCCTGCTGCCGAATCAATTAACATATCAGCAACTGACATTGGGTATTCATCTTTAGGAGTTGCATTATGAAGATCTCGAAAATCAATACACACTCTTAAAGATCCATTTTTCTTAATAACAGGCACTATATTAGAAATCCAATCAACATACCTGGCAGTTCGAATGAACTTGGCCTTTAGAAGACGCTCAATTTCTTCTTTGATTTTTGAAACAATTTCTGGAGCAAATCTTCTTGGGGCTCGTTTCACTGGTTTCTTTTCTGGAAAGGTTGGAAGCTTATGTTCTACCAATTCTCGACTCAAACCAGGCATTTCATGGTAATCCCAAGCGAAACAATCTTTATATTCCCTCAACAAATCAATATTTTTTCCTTAAATTCACCTTCGAGATTCTGACTAATAACGTGGGTCTCTTTTCATTAGCATCACCCAAGTTTATTTCTTCCAAAGGATCTTGAGCTTCCATTTTCTTGATACCTTGAGACAAAAATCCTTCGAAACCCAAGGGAGAGTCATCATAAATGCAATCCAGTTTTCGAACTCAGGCTCTTGTGTTTCCTGAACATAAATCTCAACCCTTTTCACCATTTGCTCAAAATACTCTTTTTCAGAATCATTGTTTTCCTCAGAAGAATTTTTAACCCTTTTAGAAGAATCACCTTCTGCTTCAAATGAATTTTCTTCTTCTATTATCTCCTCAATGATTATTCTTCCTTCTTGCCACTCAGCCTTAGGGGCCGTTTCTTCTTCATTTTGTTTATTTTCATTGAATTCGGCTTCGAAAGCCGCTTCAACCCTTTTTTCGGCCATATAGGCCGAAATTCGAGCCCAGAAGCTCGAATCTACTCTGGATCCGACCATTCGGATATTTCTGCGGCCTCAAAAGGGCCGACATCACATTGTAACATAAATCCATAGTTTGGATTTATCCTCAAAGAATAAGGTACCTTGGTAGGTGCCAACATGTATTTGTCAATCACTTCATAAGGTCTTATTTCATGACTTTCTTCTCAGTGCTCCTAACATCCACTTCAACCTTGAAATAGTTCTTATCCCCATCCACATAAATGGGAATCCCTTCCTTGGTCCACATGCAGAGTTTCTGATGCATTGATGAAGGAACAGCTCCCACACCATGGATCCATTCTCTTCCAAGTAGCAAATTATAATTTGCTTTTGAATCCACAACTACAAACATGGTAGGTCTCATAATTGTTCCAATGGTTAATTCTAAACATAGAACACCTTCAGACTTTGAAGTTCTACCACTGAAGTCAGTAATCACCATTTGGTGTGGCAACAAATCATATTTAGTTTTCATTAATTTTTTCATCATGAACTTCGGCATTAAATTTACTGCCGCTCCCGAATCCACCAGAACTTTGCCAATATTCACATCCCCAACCATAGCTCTAATAAACAGAGGTTTCATATGGAGTTGCATTTCTTCAACTGGCCTTTCGAATACTGCTGATGTGTTCTGACAGATTTGTTTGCCAATATAAGTATAGAAAACTGGGTCTTCTCCGATTTCATCTTCTTCGAAATCTTCATCATCCAAACCTTTTTCAAGTTCTTCAGCGTACTCTGCAGGCAAAATAGAAACGACTGCACAGATGTCATCCAGACCATCTGCGAATCCAGTTTCGGAGTTCTCTGTTAACAAGTCATCCTCGCTTTCGTTAAAACCTCCAATTACTTGGAACGAAGGTTTCTTTTTAACCATTTGAGCGTAAGATGGATTACTTGTATTTGCCTGCACCTGAATGACTTGGGCGTTTTTTGCTTGCACTGGCTTGGTTTGTTGCTTATTTCCTTCAATATCAACATTTCTTTTTGCTTGATTTTCGAAAGCTGCTTTCCTCATCCTTTGTGCCCTCCTCCATTGGGTTTTCGTCATCTGTTGTCTATTCCCAAAGTAAGGTTTCTGGTACTGACTTTGGAAATGATTGTGCTGTTTCACGAAACCTGGTCGAATCCATTGATTCGGAGGTACAGATGATGGAGGAACAAAAGTTCTTGGCTTCGAACCTTCTTGGAACCTTTGAATCATAGGTTGTTTTCCTTTATCAAACCTACTCCTATTCACAGGAGTCTTTCCCCCAGAGATGGATTCTGATTTCGAAATCCATCCTCCATATGAAGGATGAGGCTTCTTCTGCCTTTTCTCACCTTGCTTCTGGTGGGAAGTAACTTGTTGATAATGTGCTTTTATATCTGAATCTCGAAGGATCTTTGCTGCAGACTTGTCAAAAATAGCATGACATCTTGGGCAAAGATCAATTGAGGCATCCTCTGCCTTCTTTCGGTTCAGAAACTCCAAAAGAGATTCTCCTCCTTTTGGATAAACATCATGAATTTCTTGGTCTCCGTCTAAGGCCATTTCTGTGTCCTGACCCACAGAATTCGAGTCTTCAACTTCAACCATGTTAATACTCACTGGTTCAGCATAATTGGCATTCACTTGAAGAGGATCGGAATCAATCTTCATTGCCATTGGTGCTTTTTCCTCAAACTTCAATCTTCTTCTTCTTCCTCGAACACAACTATTAGTCCAATGTCCATAAGTATGATGATATTTACAATATTTTCTACCTCTTCTCTGTTCTTGAGAAGGGATTTTATAATCATCACTTAAAGTTATTTGTTTGTCTTTCACTAAAATATCAAAGATTTGATCTGCTTTCGAAATGTCGAAACCATAATTTTTTCGGGGAAATCTATCTTTATTATCATTACCAGTATTTCCACTGGGTTTCAAAGATTGACAAACGTAAGGAGGTCCAGGCTTAAGTTCTGCTACATGAACATCGTTATCTTTCATATCATATTCGAAATCACTATCATCACATACTTCCAAATATGCTACTTTGTCTTTTCGAAAGATTTTATCAGGTTTTCGAAATCTCTCTTTTTCTTTTTTCAAGTGTTCAATTTGCCTAACCTTATCAGCCAACTGAGTCATGTCTCTAAGTTGTTGATTTATCAATTTCTTTCGAATTGAATAATCTAGTCCTCCTGCAGCCATTTGGACTAACTCATATTCAGGAATTTGAGTAAAGCATCTAGCTTTCATTTGCCTAAATCTATTCAAATAATCATCAATGGATTCATTTGAAATTTTTTTAATGTTCACTAGATCCATTAACGTAACTTTGGTTTCCCCTCGAAAGAACTGTTCATGAAAACTTCTCTCTAATTGGTTCCATGTATGAATCGAATTTGGGGGAAGAGTTGTAAACCAAGTAAAAGCATTCTTGGTTAAAGAACTAGGAAAATACTTCATTTTAAGTTTTTCATTATTTGCCAAATCACCTGCTTCGATTTGATATCGAGCAATGTGTTCGACAGTGGATTCTCCTACTTCTCCAGCAAACTTGGTAAATTTGGGAACCTTCCATCCCCTTGGTAACTCAGTTGCAATACCATTTGGGTAAAAGGAGAAACTACATAAGGATGATTCGCAAATGCTACATTAAATCCATGTCTATTCAGGATTTGTTCAACTATTCCAACAACATTATGTTGCTCCCCTAAGTTATTTGCTCTTATCCTTTCGAGAATTTCATCAGCATTCTGATTTCTATTCAGGATAACTCTAGGAGCATTATTTTCCCTATTTTCAACAGGATTAACAGGATTCGGTATTTGGTTATTCTGATCCCCTTGATTTACAGGAGGATTCATATTAGCCACTTGTCTTACTATAGGATCTGTGGGTGCTCCAAACACATCCGCAATCCTTTCCATTTGCCTAGCCAGCAAATTATAATTTGTATTCGTTGTTTGTACTAGGGGATCAAACATTGTGGCCATTTGAGTTGTCAACATGTTCACCATTTCATGGTTACTTTCATCCATTTGTTGCCTTAGAGTTTGCAACGTAGAATTTGTGATAGATGAAGAAGAATTTCCCACAAAGGGATTAAACATGGGTCCTCTAACAACTGAAGGACCCACTGTTGATATGATTTGTGGGGCTGTTCCAGAACTTGGAACAAATCCATATGGTAAGCCATACTGTGGTTGTCCATTTTGAGACATAGACATAAAACTGGGCATAGGGATTGTAGAACCAATTTGACTTACTACAGGGTCTGTCGCAGCAGTAGTGGTTGTAGTAACATTCGTTGATGGTTCCCTTGTAACACTATTATTTCCATTAGCCCCATTATCATTGTTATTTACAGACTCACTCCTTGGGGGAGATGAATTCTCAGAATTCGTAACATTGGTGTTATCCCTATTGTTATTTCCACTTGCATTTTGCCTAGAATTGTTAGCCATTTGAACAGAAATTGTTCATCCACTTCTCAAACGCATACAAGAACAAATCTATTCATAAAATTATAACACACTACTTTTTGGCAATTTGTCCCACCGGGCGTGCCAATTTGTTTGTGGTGATAAAATTCAATTTCGAAAATTAAACTTTAACACTTTGATTCTATGAGCAATCTGGGGATTAGAATCAAATCCTCTTACAGGACTCTTTTAAAAAAATAGGTTTATGGTGTTTATGATTTCTTAAAAGACTTATTTGGTATTCAATCTTTCTGGAAAAATGAATTATTTAGTACAGAATTTCACCAAGTTATTTTCTAAGCATTAGAAATCCAGAAAATATTAAGTTCAAAAAAGGTTTTGATTCAGAATTCGATCAAAAACTTATCTTTTAGAAAGAATTAGAACCACTTGATTCAGAATTTTATCAAAGTTCTAGATTTTCACTTGACTTCTTTTAAATTCACAGAAGTGTGAACGTAAAGTTCATAGTAAAGAAAGAAAATTGATTAAAAGATAAAATGAAGAATGTAAAGTGCAGAAAGTAAAAGAATTGAAAGAAAAAATTGCATAAAGATAAAAGTGGATGGGTTCATCACATACAGTCAATCCTTGTAAACCTGTTGGTCGCAGTGTGATCGGACGTGAAGGTGTTTAAGGGTATGAGTGTAATGAATTGCCAACCTTTATTACATTGTGACTTTATCTATTTATAGATTCCTAATTCTAACGGCTAACTAATGTCTATGTGACACGTCATCTAGCCCTATGTGTTGGCAGCGTATATGCTTGCCACGTTTTCTGCTATCCAGAAAACTGATTACAATTTTCAAAATAAACCACTAACTGATTGGCACCCGTCTTTGTCTTTGTAACTTCCATTAACTGCTCTTCTAGTGTCTTCTGTTTTCTCGAAATCCTGCTCCTTGATTTCTCGAAATCTCTTTTCTGCTTTCTCGAATTCTGCCTTCTGATTTCTCGAAATCTTCTTTCTGCTTTCTCGGGATTTTGCTGTTCAAATTCTCGAAATCTTTTTTCTGGAATTCTGACTTCTGATTCTCGAAATTCTGATTTCTTATTCAGAAATCTTCTAAGTCTTCAGATACTTTGTTTTCGAGTTTTCGCCTTCTGTTTCCTCGAAAACTTACTTCCAGAATCTCGAAATCCTCTTCTGAAATCCTGACTTCATGTACTCGAAAATTCATTCTTCTTTGATACTTATCTTTTTCTGTTGATACTTGAATTCACTGAGTACTTCCTGATTTCGATTTTCCAGAAGTCTTATGACTTCGTTTTCCAGAATCCTTATGATTCTGATTTTCCAGAACTCCTGACTTTGGTTTTTTTTTCAGAGTTTCTTTTGACTTCGATTTCTCGAAGTTCCTTTATCTCTTTTTTCGAGTTTGAGAAGTTCCCTTTCAATGTTAACTTTAACAAATCTCTAAGTTAAGAGATTCACTTCTCAAACTCAAATTCTGGAACTTGTAAGCTTTCTGGAAACTCAAATTCTAGAACTTGTAAACTTTCCGAAAACTCGAAAAGTATAAATGACATTCAAATTGTTGAAATTCGAAATACTTGAAATTCGAATCCCAACAATCATATAATTATTTTAATATGGATCGATCCGTCTAATATGTAGTCGTGAAAAACGGATGTAATTGTAACCTTACACCTATTTTTTTTATGACGATAGGGAGTTATTTAATTAAATTGTTCATATTTTAGGATTTATAGTTTTGTAACCAAGAAATTTTTTATTTTGTAAGTTAGTTTTTACCAATCTAACCAAATTTTCACCTTTCGGACTTTGTTCGGAAAAAAAAAACTCATTGTAAAAAGAAAAAAGTTTTCTATTCACCAAAAACAACAACAAATAATCTGATGTAACATCGACAAAAAAATTGGAGCAGAGATACGATGAACTCATGTTCCATTCTATGTTGTAGTCAGCCTCGATCAATTGCTCCCCTATGCTAAAGTGTTATTTTTAAAAACTTGCTACAAATGGGAAACTAATTACCGATTATTTTATCAAGTGGTTACTTAAAAAATATTTTGGCCTGAGGGGCGCAGTTGAGTTGCCAATGAGACTGACTACATCATAAAGAATGGAACATGAGTTCATTGTGCCTATGCTCCAAATTTCTTTTGTAGATGTTGCTCCAAATTATTTATCATTTTTTTGTGTATAGAGTACTTTTTTCTCTTTACAAATGGGCTATTTTTTTATAAGTATTAGTTGAACAAAGCCCCAAAATGTGAAAATTTTGGTTAGATGCATGGGTAAAAACTAGCTTAGCTTGCAAAATAATTTTTTTTACTTACATGAACTATTAATCCTAAAATATGAGATATTTAATTAAATGACTCCTTTCCACCGATAAAAATACAAATGTAAGGTAACACCCATTTTTTCACAGGTGCATACCCTTTTTGTATATATGTCTCAAAATCTCAATCACATTCTCTATTATTTCTCTTTTGTTAGTTTGGTAATTCATGATTAAAATAAAGAGTTTTTAAATTATTTTGAATATTTGTCACTCTTCTTAACAATTATGAAATTTATTATGAGTACTAAATAAATTTATTTATTAGAGGTGGTGTTTTAATGCTGCAATCAAATATTAAAAAGAATTAAAAACAACCTTCCCTAGTGAGAGAATGCATTCGGAAATAGGAATTGTTAAAATTGGCTCACGTCACTTAATAATAGATAATTGGGTAAAGAGTATATAATCACCCTAAACTTTCATCTTTTTGTAAATAGGCACCATGAACTTTTATTTTGTCCTAATTAACCCTTAAACTTCTATTATTGTTACAATATGTCATTTCATTAACATGAAGCTAAATAATTAACAAAACCAATTATAATTATTCAAGATTTTGTAATTAAAATATTAAAATAATATAAAATAAAGTTTTAAAAATAAAAAATATAAAAAAAAACCCTAAATTAAAAAAAAACACATCATCAAAAATAAAATATTGAAAATTTTACTCTTTTACATGTTTTTAATATTTGAAACACAAAATATTGAAAAATTGATATTTATTATGTTAATTATTTAACTTCATATTAATGAAAGGGTCTATTGCAATAATAATAAGAGTTTAAGGATTAATTGTGACAAATTAAAAGTTGATGGTGCCTTTTTGCAAAAGGCCAAAAGTTTGGGGTGATTTTATGCTCTTTTCCCTAGATAATTTATATGTTTACACATGTTAATTTCATGTATTGCACTATTAATTTTAAAATAGAGTTTAATTAATATGCACTGATAGTGTAAAAGAGTTTTACACTGACGTTTAATCATGATTCTTCATTTGTATGACTTTTAAAATATTAATTAGTAAAGTCAACAAACTTACCATAAATCAAGGGTTGTGATTAACCGTCAGTGTTAAACTTTTTACACTGTTAGTGAACAATCCTTTTTCTCTTTAAGATATTTATAACAAATCAATTTTAAAAAGTTAATAAGAGATTTTATAATTAATTACAAATAATCAAGATAATAAAATTAATTTAGTCATTCATAATTTGTGAAATTGAATTATAAACTTAAATATAGCAAATAACATTTTTATACCTCTTCTACAAATAATCAAAATCCAAGGATAATTGTGTTAAATCTAAAGCTCCCTTGTATTCAAGTTTAAATTACAACAAAGTTTTCATGATCAATTTTTAAAAATTCTAAATGTAATATTATTAATATGTGTTTGAGAATATTTGAGAAAATATATGAATAACCTCGCCGGTCTCGATGACATATTAGAAGCTTAATTCAATCTTGGGAAATTGAATTTGAACTCCAAAAGTATGAGCAATTATTGAGAATCATCGTATTCAAGTTAAGCATAATGTAATTTTGTAGATTTGTATTTCAAGCTTCAAGTATAACAAAATTAGTGCAAAGGAACCCATTGCATATATCAATCAAAGCAATTTTGTCAAGTCTTCAAAAGCACAAATTCATGTCCTAATGAAGGAATTTAAGTATAATCATGGTCACACACAAGATGAGTATAATCCACACGCATTTACCTTCATTCATGTACTTGGCATTGATTTCCCTCTTTTCTATGATTTATATGTTGTCTTCTTAAATGTTTGGTTAATACATTATGCCTATGACTAAATTAATAATGTGATTTATGTGTGAAACTCCATGCATGATGTTATATGTTGATAAATATGATTTTTATATAAACAATTTCCTCATCAATATGTATGTATATGGTTATTATTGTTGGATTTCAACATATTCCTATATGCTTCACAACAAAACCTATGACACGCCACGTTATAATGATTTCAAGTTTTGGCTTGTATATGGTATGTAATATGAAAGATTCAAGGTTTGACTTGTATATGGTATAAATATGTAATAAGAAAGATTCAAGCTTTAGCTTACACGTGTCTTCGAGCAAGAGGAAAAAACTTAATTAAAATAGCATGGTAAATCCGGCAAGGTCATAGGGATTGCAGCCCTACATAGCTGACCTGCAAGGGTGACACTAGCTCCTTACTTGATTAAAAGCTCTAGTCAGTCAACATAAAAACTGAAAAGACCCATAATAAGAACAAATTATTTAATGTATAGCCAATATGTTTATGTGAACTATATTGTGCATCTCATTTGTGTGCCCTTTACACAACATGCTTTTGATTATACTCAATGGGATCTAGTTTCATTATGTGGTTATTATAGACTTGCAGAGGTGATCTTTATAGGTCTCCCAAAGCTTGGAATTGCCCAGTACCCGTTTTTGTTAGTAACTCATAGTTATTATTTAGTTTTGGTATAATTCCTTCTACAACTCTAGAATTTTGGGTTTAAGTTTTATAACCAAACATCTTTTTGATTTAGTTATTTTCCACATATGTTCATTTATTTTTATCCTTATTGAATAATTTATGCTTTTAAGTGATCTTTCGAGTATCACTCAACCCTTTATTGTCATTTTCTTCCTTATAATTATGAAAGAAAGTTTCTATTTTGTGACATAATTTGGTATTGAAAGTGATACAATTATAATGATTATATTGAAGTGAGATGTCCTCAAGGGGCATTTTCTTTAATATTAAAATTAGGACGTTACATATCCTTTCAATTTAATATTTTCAATTGGAAAAAGAGTATAAAATCTCAATTAAGAAAAATATTAGGGGATTCAAATTTTTTATCCTTTTTTTCTATTTTAAATTTTGTTCTCCAATTTTAATATTTTCAAATGATTATAGAGAGAAAAAAACGGAAATAAAATATTATAATCCTTCTATTATTCAATAGATAAGATGGAAACAATTTACGTTAGATTGATGAAGTTCTATTTTAAGTAAGTTTACTTTTCATAATTAAGGTTTGAATGGTAAATTTACTTAATTTATCCCTTTCTTATAAGGTTTATATTGTCCTAACCTGAAACCTATTTAAAGATTTAATTTGTTGAAATAGGTTAACATGCAAGTATAGATTTTAATCAATTTTGATAACATCAACACTAGATTGATTTTAAGAATCAATGACACCTTTCAAAAATCACATATTAGATATTAAATACTAATTGTTTTATTAATTAATTACCATATAATATTAATTTTGTTTCATTTTATTTTTGTAACTATTTTTGTTTCATTTTTTATAACTTTTATGCCCTTATCAATTATGGAATTTCGAAAATTGGATGATTTATCTATGATTTTTTCCTTTAAAAATCCTGAGGTAACGTTAAATTTTTCTTGCAAATCTAAATTTGTAGAAGAAATCTTCATGAAAAATAAAAAATTTTCATGTATTTTGCTATAAATTTAAGGAAAAATAATTTATTTTCTCAAATCACAATAGAATCCATAGAAAATTCCTGCGGAAAAAAAAAATCTACAAGAAAATTCACAAAAATAAAAGAGAAATTCAATAGAAAATAGCAAAATTCATTGAAAAATTCGTAAAATAAAGTCCACAAGAAAAATATAGAGTAAACCATCAAAATGGTCCCTGAAAGATATGTGGTTAGTCAAATTGGTCCCTGAAAGAAACGAAATTGTAAATTAGTCCCTGACAGATACAAACGTCAATCAATTTAGTCCTTCTGTTAACCTCCATGAGTTAGACTTAACAGAGGCGATGATGTGGCACGTTAACTATCCAGTCAACATGAAAGATGGAAATTCTTCAAAATGGTCCATGTATGTCAAAGTCTGATGTGGCTCTCATGAAAGATTAAAATCCTTCAAAATAGTCCCCGGATACAATTTCCTTCAAAACAATCCCTTTCCCTTTCAACGTAGTTCCCATGTCCTTCATCGCATCTCCTTCCAATTCTCCGACCACCTCACTGACGCCTTCCTCCACTGCCTCCGCCTCCACCCTGCCACCTCTCTCTCCTTCTTCTGCCTGGCCAGCCAACAACCCAACTACCGCCCCCACTCCCTCGCCTTCAAATTGTTCTTACTAACATAGTTAGCCAGTAATGTTCGGTACATCAACTCCACTCTAAAAGATTCAGGAACACTCAATGTATTTTTCTGACCTAGGGAGGCCACACAATTTGGAAATCAAATCAAGTTGAGAAGCATAATCACTCTCAGAAAATTCATGCTTGTTTTTCTCTAGCCACTCGAAGAGCGACAATACCAACCAAAAAAGAAAGAAGATAAATTTACACAGTAAGACATCAAATTGTAAAACTAAAAACTCAAGCAAGGTAAATATACATTGACAATGTCAATCAATTAATTTGAACAAATATCGCAGTGATCCTTGTTTGACAGAACCAACTTTGCTTCCTTTTCTTGTTCATTGATTTTATTGAAGTTCCATTCCTTATTTTAAGTCTGTTTGATAATTTCCATTTTAAAATCACACGTGTGTGGGAACATGATGGGGATGAAGAAGTAATTTTGGCATTACATGATCGAACATTATCAATGCATTTAGCGTACATATGTGTTCTATGATTGTCAACTACCTATATATTATGGCTTTTATGGATGTTTTTAAGATTGTGTGTTTTTGCTCTTAATTTTTACTTCATTCTTTGCTTTGATAGATAAACCATTCACCTTAATTTTGCATTGCAATTTTTACCTTTGCCTAATGTTCCATTCTTCTGGATTTTATACCGCACATATTCTCAGTAGAGCCCTTCAAGTTTATATTGTTGCTAAATTTGTATAGCACTTGCAATTTTTTCTTTTCCCCTTCCTATCATTGGTATTATTATTTGGTTTTTGCTGTCACAATCAGGGATTTTCCTTGTGTCAGTCTCAAATTTCTAATTTCCTTTAAGACTGCATTGTTTTATATATCTTATATTCTTGTCAAGCTCATTAAAATTTTCAATCTATCAAAGGACAATGGTTTGTCCTCAAAATCTTGAGGGATTGAGATAATTACATCTCATTCCGCTTTATATTGAAGCTTACTGTTTTTAAATCTTCTAAAGTAATTATGAATACTTTTCATGGGTTGTTTGTTTGTAAATGCAATTGACCCACTTATATTTGTTTTGAATTTGGGGTGTTTGTACTGTAAATCACAGGATTACCAATGCTAGACAAACATTGTTTTGTTTGGCAGGAATTAGAAAAGTTGCATAGTTGTCATTTTTCATGGAGGATTGGCTTTCTATTTTTTATATGTTGACCTTCCATTAGGATGATGCCATTCTTAATCCTTAGGTTTTTCATATCATCTTTGGATCTTGGCTTCTGACTCCATTTATCTTTAATTTTGCTTAACTCTACTTTGTTTTATATGAATGTTCTTAGGGAAGTGAGAAGCTGTTTCAACTAGTCTCAGATAGCTCCAAGGTTTCAAGCACTTATCTGGATAAGAAGGAAACTGAGCATAAGGATTCTAAAAATAAAAAGCCATAGTTCACATGAACCATACTGGGTAAGTATTAATATTGAGATATTGGGAAGTGAGAGTGATTTCATAACTGGGTTGAAAACAATTTTACAAATATGTATTGTTTCATGCATAGGCTAAAAACCTTTTCGTCTTTCAAGGGAGTGGGGGCGGTAGTTTGGTTGTGGGTTGCAAGGCGGAAGAAGGAGAAAGAGGCGACGGGGTGGAGGCGGAGGATTGGAAGGAGATGTGGTGAAGAGCGTGGGAACGGAGTTGGAAGGAAAAGGGATTATTTTGAAGAAAATTGTATCTAGGGACTATTTTGAAGGATTTTAATCTTTCGTGAGAGCCACATCAGACTTTGACATATAGGGACCATTTTGAAGAATTTCCATCTTTCATGTTGACTGAGCAGTTAACGTGCCACATCAATGCCTCTGTTAAGTCTAACTGACGGAGGTTAACAAAAGGACTAAATTGATTGACGTTTGTATCTATCCAGGGACTAATTTACAATTTTTTTTCTTTCAGGGACCAACTTGACCAACTCCATATCTTTCACGGATCATTTTGATGGTTTACTAAAAAATCTATAAGCTTAAATTACATTGTTTAAGTTTTTCTATGTAGAATGAGGGTATAAAAATCATAGAAAATATGTTTGAATAGAGTCATTAATATGGTTCTTTTTATTTTTTTTACCAAGAATCTCCACAAACATAGTTGTGAGCTTAACCCTTGGGTAGGGGTGGTGGTTAGGTAAATCCCTTCTAAGAGTGGTGACTCCAAGATTCAAACTCCTAACCTTCCAAATAAAGTTCGTTAGGGGTCACAGTCCACTTCCATTATGAAAAATATTTGATTAATAAAACAGTTAATATTTTATATCTAATATGTAATCCTTTATTTAGGATGTAAGACGACATTAATGTTTAATGATATTATCAAACCCATTTAAATTAGTACCAAGTACATTATTTCAAAATATTAGAACAAATCTAATAACAATGATGATAATTCATATATTTTTTAAGTAGACTGGTTAATCAAGCAAAATGACCTATATCAAAGGATATAAGTTTAACCCACTAGGTCGGCCTAGTGGTGGGGGGTTTGGGTAGTTTAGCATGAGTATTAGGTTCAAATCCCATTGCATTCCATGTAAACAAAAAAAAAGGATATAGGTTTAAGTAGTAAATAAAATATAAGCAACCCATACCGAAACAAAAAAGGTCACTACCTAATCAGAGCCACCACTACCCATCAGGATCATGCTCCGATCCCCTAAAAGTAAAAAGCACATCCAACATCAACCATCCTAAGCCTTCCACTCCCTCTAGGCCTAAGGTCCTTCACATTCCTCAAGGTCTTCCTCCTTCATCCAATCATTCTACTTGTGCTAACTATCATTAACAGGATAGCCAGGATGAGGGAATGGCCAAGTGCAATGAACAAACACTTGAAAGTGAAAGTATAAATCCTTTCCTTGTCTTGCAAAAACCCTAGAGCCTTGAGAAGACTTAGGATCAGGGGGTGATGATGGTGTCAGGGGAGTAGGAACCCATCTACCATATCTTGCAAGAAGTGCATAAGTTAACCCAAAAGGTAAAAGAAAACATAAGGGATGAGTAGAGACACGACGATCTGGGTGATAAACCAAGTAGGTGATCCACCTAATGTAAATCGGCTTAGTAAGTCCCAAGTCCTGTCCGAGCTCCAGATAACTATCACTTTGGAAAAGATTGGCATGGCCATTGTCCACTAATCATGAAACACAAATAAAAACAAGAGAGGTGAGAAAAAAAGTGAGAGGCAATATGTAACGCCCCCGAGCCGCTTGCAGCAGTGATGAGGGTCCCCACAAACCAACACGAGTCTTTCCAGTATGCGTTGTCCTCACTTGCACACTTTCCGGGAAACTTCCCAGAAGGTCACCCATCCCAAAATTGCTCCAAGCCAAGCACGCTTAACTATGGAGTTCTTATGTTATGGACTTCCGAAAAGAAGATGCACCTTGTTGGTATAGTTCTCCACAACAATTTCCTTTAAGTTATCCTCAACTGTACAGTCCCATACCTGCACAGCCTCTGGATCCCTCTCATTCGGGTGTGGGTTCGGTTCATCCATGTGTCCCTTTTTGCTTAGAAGCCTGCCAGGAGCTGCTCCTTGTCCGTGCCTCTTTGCACCGGCGATCACTCCCCGCCCTCATCAGCCTCCGACTTTCACACAATATAGAGACTAATTCATACTAGTAGAAAAAGAAATAGAAACTAGAGTATAACAATACTGCAATTTCATAATGACAAATAGAAATCAATTCATATAAGTACTCATCAAATGTGTCATGCATGAGATGAGAATGCTACTAACACTTCGTATGCAATGCATGCGTGCCCAATCCACACTTTATTGTACCTTGAAGTCATCATTTTTTATACTTGGGAGAAGCGATAAAAAGGTTGGTGTTCCGTATTGCAAACTTGGTGCTCCAACCTTTTGATTACACAATTGCAAGCATTTCACTAGTACTAGAACACTCTCGACCAATCATGATCATAATCTGAGCTAGTTAGGGTGGCCTAGTCTAATCGAGGGAATTTCTTGGCTTTAGGGTGCTATTTCGAGCCATTGGGACTTTCCTTGTAACATCTTGGAAATTAGGACCTAGAAAAATAGTGGAAGCCTTAGGCTATGAATCCTACCGAGAAAGGGAAGTTAGAAATAGAATGAGAATTTGAGTTTGATAGACTAACAAGCTATAAAGACGAGGAAGAAAGTAGGGTTTGGGACAAGGGAATTGGATTGAGATGGAAGGAAGTAAGTTTAGAGAGTTGACGAAAATGAAGGGAAGAGGTTTAGATTAAAGAAACTGGGTGAGAAAGGTGATTTGTAAGAAGGAACTAGGAAAAGTTAGTGAAAAGGACTTGGGATGGAAATCCGAATTTTTCATTCTGCAGCAATCTCGCTTAAGCGAGAATAGCCTCGCTCGAGTGAGAAGGCAACTTGCTCAAGCGAGAGCACCCTCGCTTAAGCAAATATATCAGCAAAACAAGGGAGAATAAGTTTCTGTTTTTTTTGGTGTAGTAATCAGATATGGAGATCCCTTGTGAACTGATGGTAAATTAGTAGAACCTAGGGAGTTGGTTATTGTTTTGCATAGGGGTTGAATGATCCTTGGTGAGGGAAGTTATCACGTGTTCAAACTTGGATCCAAACAATACTGATTTCTTAGCATTGGCTTGGATATTCACTTTGTAATGTATTTTTGATGAAAATCAAATACACTATTAAAATAAAAAAAATAAATATTTTTCGTATCACGTAATTTCTTTTCCTTTTCCATGTTTTTTAAGTGCTAATAATACACTCTTTGACACTCATTTTAACGTACTTTTTGTGATTATTTAAAAGTCATATTGGTTCCACCCATATTGAGAGTGATACCCACCTAATTAGACGAGAGATATGTAAATTTTAACCACTCCTAAGTGTGTTAGTAGCTTTTTTTTTTTTGTTTTAGAATTCTCTCCCTTGATAACTTGTCCCCCAACGAAACGTGTCTTTATTCCATCTCCTTCCTGTTCTCGAGTAGCAGCAGTTTCTCACTTCATTTGTCAACTTCAACACTCAGTGCCCTAACTCCCTCTCTCTCTCTCCCTCCCGCCCGGTTCCCCAATCGCCGTTGCCCTCTGCGTCTTCGTCACTTCTGGTAAATTTTGTTTCCCAGTTTTCCTTTTCTTTTTCCCCTTTGCTTGTGTTGCAGCATATATGTTTCTGTTGTTGTGGGTTGTGTTGGATTCTGAGTGTCATCTCGCAATCTAGTATTCCCCCATACCAATTATGTTAGTTTTAGGCTGAAAGTTCAAAACTTTCCCTTTCATTTTCTCTTTGCGAACAGTCTGGAAAATCATTGCGCTTCGAACTGAATATACGTTTCAGTATTTGTAATTGTAATTTTCACTTTTATTGTGTGTCCCTCGAAGAGTGGAAGAGGTTTAATAATTGATATATTGAACATGAGTGATAATTTATTGACTAACGAGTAAGATCCGAAATTTGTTTCAGCTTAGAATGCAAAATCCAGCTCATGTTCTTAAACCACAAATGTTGGCTATATTAGTAATTCTTAGGGACTAATGTGTTTGTAAGATCCATATTAGTAACATATTAGGGTTTTCTCTTTATTAATATGGGAAACACTTTTGATCTAAATTTATGTTCTTTTGCTTTGGATCCCTGATCCAATTTGAGTGGTTCATCCATCTTAAAGTGATTGTAGGCTTTAGTTATGCTATATATATGGCCTCTGCTGCTTAATTTCTTTTACGTTGTGACTTGTCATAGTGGGTTCAGCACCCATTAAACTTACAAAACAATTGAGATTGTAGTGTGATTTAGTGGAGGTTGAATTTGGGGTCACTGTCCATTTAATTTTCAGTTTGGGGCTCTAAAATCTTTCAAGTAATTTTTGTGATGACTGATAACTATCCTTATAAGTTGCTGAAATTTGCAGTGTTTTAAAGTTAGTGGTTATACATTACTGCCATACTTCCTGGGAGGTTTCTTTTGTCTCCATTTCTTTATGGCATATATGTGTAGAGATCATGTGATTTTCAAGATGTAATATGTTTATTTTTATGAGAAGAGAAACCCTTTTTTGTTGCTTCAGAATGTCATAACAGTTTGTGGAGCTTTTTATCTATAGTTCAGACTAAGAACCCTATAGGCTTGGAAGGAATATAGATCAGTATGTTGTTACTTGGCTTAAGTTTTCCATTTTGTTTTCCTCTATTTTATTTTTTTGAGCTTGCTCTACCATAGAGAGATTTAATTCATAGGAGAATTTTGAAAAAGTAATTATTGATTAAAAGATTTTGCACAAAGGAAGAGTAATCACGCAAAGTGACAATTTAATTCGTTTAGAGACAATCACTGACAAATGTGAAAGCAGATATGTGGTATTGTTCTGTGAACATTCTGGAAAACTATCATGCTTCCAATTAAATATACTATTCAGTATTTGAAAATTTTCACTTTGTTATGGGTCTCTAGAAGAATGGAAGAGGTTCAATAATTGATTTATTGAACATGTGTGATAATTTATTAACAAGGAAACTCTCGAATTTATTCCAGCTAAGAATGCAAAAACCCTGGCCTGTTTTTTAGAGAACCACAAATGTGGGCTATATTTTCCATTTTCAAGGACTAAAGTGTTCAGTGTTTAAGGAGTAATATGATCAACATTTGTGATTCCTTAGGGACTAGAGGTTTTGCATTTTCAGAGACTAAGATGTCTGCTGCCAAATTTCTCAGGAATGAATTAGGGAGTTTTTTCTTTATTGATATATGAAATACTTCTGATTATATTTTTATTATTTTTCTTTGGATCCCTGTTCCATTTTGAGTGATTCATTCATGTTAAGTGATTTTAGGCTTTAGTTATGCTATACATATGACCCTAGCTTCTGAATTTTACATTGTGATAGTGGGTTCAGGGGTTCACCACGTATTATATTAAACTTACAATTGAGGTTGTATTGTGATTTAGTGGAAGCTAGATTTGTAGGCACTGTCTCTTTAATTTGCTATCTTCAGCTGTTTGTAAAATCTTTCAAGTGATGGCTTGTCTTGACTAATAACTATACCTATTTGGATTGCTAATGTTTTTCGTGTTTCAAGTTTAGTGGTTATACATTACTGCCATATTTCCTGGGAGGCTTCTTTTGTGCTTTTTTTTTTGGCATAGATTTGTACAATTCATGTGATTTTCAAAGTTTAATGTATTTTGTTTAAGAGAAGTGATAAAACCTCACCCCTTGTTTGTGGCTTCAGTATGTCAAAACTGCTTGTTATGTGCTACTGATTTGACAGATTGTTTCAGAGATGAATGACATGGAAACGGAGTTGTGTTGTTTTGTTAATATGTGGTCCAATGACTAGAATGATTGCTTGTTACATATGTGAATTCAAACTATAGTCTCGACATTATTGTCGTCTACTTCAGACTTGTTTTCAATTCTTAACTGTATGTGGATGCTCTATATTCTTTGACCATAAATCATGGACCTCTCTTATTATTTCTTAGTGGTGTTTTTAACGTCTAATTCTGACTAAAAGCACTATAGGGAGGAATACAGATCACAACGCTGGTACATCACTTAAGTTTCTGACTTTGTTTTACTCTACGAAGAGTGCTACCAACACACTCTGTAACAAACTTTTTAACACCCTTCTTGTGATTGGTTGAAATTTACATGAGTCCCATCAAATTATGTGGGTTCCACTCCCAATGTGGTGGGACCCATGTGACTTTCAACTGATCATAAGGAGTGTGTTGCTAGCATTTTTTTTACTCTATTTTAAAGTTTTTTTTCTTGAGTTTGCAGCTATGTAGAGATTAAAGTATTAGATTCATGGGAGAATTATGAAAAAGTAACTCTTGATTAAAAAAAACTTCCATAAAGGAAGAGTAATCACTCAAAGTTGTCATTCAGTTCATTTCAAGACAATATACTATGCATAAAAACTACTTCTGATGCTGATGTTTTCTTCTACTGGAGTGCCTCTTTTTTGGAATTCACCCTTGGTTCGTTTCATTTTTTTCTGTTACCTAAGAAATACTTTATTCACTCCTCTTCTTTTTTGTCTATTATGAACTAAAAACTCAGATATCACCATGTCTCGAAGATATGATAGTCGTACAACAATCTTCTCTCCTGAAGGACGTTTATACCAAGTGGAGTATGCAATGGAGGCCATTGGAAATGCTGGTACTGCAATAGGCATCTTGTCAAAAGATGGGGTTGTTCTGGTTGGTGAAAAGAAGGTCACATCCAAGCTGCTACAAACCTCAACTTCCACTGAGAAAATGTACAAGATTGATGATCATGTCGCATGTGCTGTTGCTGGGATTATGTCTGATGCTAACATCCTAATCAATACTGCTAGGATCCAAGCCCAACGTTACACATTTGCTTACCAAGAGCCAATGCCTGTTGAGCAATTGGTTCAGTCTCTTTGTGATACCAAGCAAGGTTACACACAATTTGGGGGTCTTCGGCCATTTGGAGTCTCATTCCTGTTTGCAGGGTGGGACAAAAATTTTGGCTTTCAACTTTACATGAGTGATCCTAGTGGAAATTATGGCGGTTGGAAAGCTGCAGCTATTGGTGCCAACAACCAGGCTGCACAATCCATTCTAAAACAGGACTACAAGGATGATATCACAAGGGAAGAAGCAGTTCAACTTGCATTGAAGGTACTAAGTAAAACTATGGACAGCACAAGTCTTACATCAGAAAAGCTTGAACTTGCAGAGGTTTTTCTCTCACCCACTGGAAAAGTCAAGTATCAAGTTTGCTCTCCAGAAACCTTGACTAAGCTGTTGGTGAAGTTTGGTGTGACCCAACCAGCAACAGACACTGCTTAGCTTGCTGATACATGTCATAGACAGTTTAATTATGCCTATACAATACATTTTGGCTGTTCTTCCATTTAGAACAGATATCAGAGTGTGCTCCAAATTGATTTCTAGTTCAAACTGAAAACATTCCATGTCTTGGTTATGCTAATGGCTTTTTATTTCATATATATTTCTTTGATTTTCAGGACTTGGATTTATGATATATGCGTCAATTTTTCTTTCTTTTTTTAGGTTTCTACTAATTTCTTTGTTTTTTTGTCCCTGTTATTACCGGTTTGACCACGAAACCATTACCAGATTTGTCTTTTAAAACATCCACTTTTGATTTAATTTTAAATATATTATGATCTTAACTGCTAAAATTTAAGGTGAATATACCTTTATTCACTTTAGATACAATTTCACTACAGGGAAGTTTCTTTTGGAATAATATTAACTTGTCAACAGAAAGTTTCCCTAGTTGATACAGAAGCTTGATTGCTCAAACTACAATGTGTAGGAGTGAAAATAGAAGTGAAAATCAACAATGTAATATAGGGTGATTTTAGGATGAACCATAAAATAAGTGGTGCATGGTGGATTTTTATTAACTTAATAATATATATTATAAAATTAATTTAATTTATTTACAGTTATAAAATTGGGGGTTCATGTTCCAAATCCCAAGGGATTGGTCGAGTAGAGCATGATAGGTCTCATAGGTTGCAGATTTGAACTTCCACTCTTCTTGGTGTGAGATAAATGTAAATCCTTTCTAAGTTTTTCTAAGCACGGAGACTTTCACTATCTTCTAGCGAAGCGTCCTCCCTTATCCTAAAATTCTATATACCAAAAAAATATTTAGAAGGATCCACTAAAAATGACCCATATAATGTATATATTGCATACTTTGATATCTTTCTGCTCCAATTCTTACACTTCCACTTGACTCAGATGGTTGAGTTCTTCGGCTCATTAATTGTAAGTTATGCAGCCATTCTAAAACATGTTATCATTATGATGAGTATGAACATGAAATAATCATATTTTGTTAGTATGTGATCTAAGTTGTTGTTTATGAGATTTACTTTTACAAGGTATGCATTCACAAATTGTAAAATTTGTCACCCCTCTCTCAGTAAATATTTTTGTCTATTAGTAGTGTTGCTTAAAGAAGGGGGAGGGGGGGGAAGGAAAGTGCGTGCTTTAAAATATATATGTTGTAAAATTAGTAAATAGCCAGAGAAGTGAGAAGGTTATATAAACGTGTTGTTTTAATTACAAATTACACAAAATACTAGTTTCCATGTTTGCCATGGAAAATGTTTGTTATTGATGGAAAATATAGGCATAAAGAAGTTCATTCCACACATCAGGCACTCCAGGGAGGCACCAATGTATGCAATCTGCATAACTATTTGGATTTGATATCTGTTCTTTGGTTAAAGGTTCCCATTGTTTCCTGTAGATAGATGGATGCCCTTCTTTTCTGTATTCTGAGAGTTGTGTGATGTTAAGCATTTGAACATTCAAACCTCTTGTTTTCAAATCATCAAGCACCTTCTCCACCACACGCATCATTTTTGGATCAGACCCTTTCCCCCAATAACCCTCTTTTGGAATCATATCTGTTTCTCTGTAACAATTGTCACCTTTTGCTGCTCCCCATTCCTCAGCCCTGCAATTTTTTTGTATTATAAATCAAATATGCTCATTGATTTTAGTATAATTACAGAGCTATCCTTAGTACTAATGCACTGATATGCAATTTCATTATTTTGGGTTTCTGGATATAGTTGGATATGCACAATATATAGTATGATGTATGTATCTCAATTTTCCTAAACACTTTGCTTGAAGAGCCATGTTTTAATTTTAAATTATTGTGATTATTACAAATGACTTTATCAGCATAATTAATTATCACTTTCTAGTTTATGTATGTTCAAAAGAATGTATTGATAGCTCATATAAATTGATTCTTCAGGGTTGTGATCTGTATCACCTTAATTTTGTCTTAATGAACTCATGCATCTACTTGTGGGGAATGCACATGTAATAGATATACAGAGTATGTTTGATATAGCGTTGAAACGTGGAAAACTCACGTTTCCAATGCTATAAATAGTTGTGTTGGGAAATCCAAACTTGAGTTTGATGAGTTTCAACGCCAAACCAAACACACACATAATGTGTTTATCCAAAAATCACGTTACAAACATTGATCAAGCCACCAAGAGTAGCATTGGCCAGATCCATGTTTGTAAGGTGGATTTGGGATAAACCAAACAGGCAAAGTAATATATAACAATGGGCAAATGATAGACTTCACTTTCCCTGTGGATACCTTTCATGAGTAGGTGACATGCTAACGAAAAACAATTGGGTTTTGTTACGATTGACATGAACTTCCAACCAATCAGACCAAGTCCTCAATGCCATTTCATAGACACGCAACATTTCAACTCCTTTATAAACCCCATTTGGGTCACCAAATGATCCCCACCTGTTTGCTCAATTGAAAATTGTCATGATTAAAAAATCAATTTGTAAAGTGGAGTAGCTAGGATAAATGAATAATGTATGTGTGATGAATATGGTACAAAAGAACATAATCATATTATAATGGGGTGGTTGCAAACAGAGATGTTGACATGCAAGTTGATAAAAGAAAATGATGGTTGGGTTAGTTGTACTTACAGAACATTCATCACAGGCCTTCTCCACCAAAGGTAAGTGTTGAAAACTAGATAGTCTGCATCAGTCCAGTGCCTTGCATGCTTTTCAATGGCCTTGATTCTGACAGTTCGTTCGGGTACCCTATGGTTTACTGGATCATCTGAATTTGATTCTACAAGTAATGGGGACCAATAGTTCTCAATGGTTGCATTGTATTCCTTCATTGAATGTGTCAATTAACCAACTATTAGCAACACAAATAGTTGCAAATGTGTATGTGTACGTGACTTTTTGTAGTATCCACATCGAGTGAAAATTAAAATACAAGCTGAACATATACTATAAGCTCATCTCTACCTCAGAACCCCTTAAAAGTTTTAAACGAATGTTATAATTTTTCACATTTTCTCATATTACTATATTATTTTTATTACTTTAAGTAATTCAGTCACTTTTTATCTTAATCCCAACAATTCTAAAATTATTTTTAAATGGACCCTCACAATTCACCTATCAACAAATCTTATATCATATAATAATCAGTTTTTTTAAAAAATATATGTTAAGCACCTATGCTTATATATAAGTACAGGAAGCTTATTAAGGCCATCTACACTTGAGCACCCCACTTTTTTACTATTCACATATCTTAAATGTGGTCCCACCATTATATATCATTAAATTATTATTAAGCACATCTCATCTCCATCCCAACACCTCATTTTTTTACTATTCACATATCTTAAATGGGTCCCACCATTACACATTACTCATTATTTATATTTTATCTTAAATGGGTCACACACTAGAGGTAATAGAAAATAAAAAAAAATAAAACTCATGTGCAGAACTGCTCGGTATGACAAATTCAGCTTTTTGTTAGATGCTTATACAAGCCCCTCACTTTATACAAGCACTAATAAAAGTCTTCTCCATCCCTTTGGCATCTCCATTTCTACTGTGCAAACTGTCAGACAATAAATTTAAGCACCTGCGGTGCTGATGCCCTAAGAACTCATTTTATTTGTGCTCCATCGGTGCTCAAACTTAGCATCGACTGCTCTAAGAGGTAAAGTCATAGTATAAATTTGTGATGTATATGTTATTTGGTGATTAATGCATAACAAGTAATTTTAAGAAATAGAACAAAAATTAGGATGGAGAAGAAAGTTTAAGCAGGAAATTAAATGGGACTCGTAAAAAAGGACTATCAAAAAATGGAATAACAAAAATTAGTATTCTTTTAGTTTTAGATTTCATATAACAAAAAATAATCCCTAATTTTTTTGAGTAACAAATTTGAAGATTTTTATATTACATGTTTCATCTTTTGTTTTGTTCTACTCTATGATCAATTCTAAAATTAAAAATTAAAAAAAAAATTAGATATATACTATATAATCCTTTGATATTAACAAATATTTTAATGCAACATATATAGCACTTAAATACTTTTAGAAGCATTTTTTCTCTTTCTTTCATGAGAAATTATATTTGTACAAAGGAGTGTAGATTAAGATAGTTGATGAAAAGAAATATAAAAAAAACCGTTATATAGAAATAATATAAATCTTCTTTCTTAATAATAGTTTGAGTGTAAAAAGAAAACTTCAAAAAGTGGTATGTGAGGTTGCTGTATTACTTCTGTATAAGCAATATTTCTCTAATCCATCTCTATTCTGGATTTCCCTTATTTTTCAATTCATGAAATTATATGGTAAAATAGAAAAGGAAGAAATTAGAAACAAGAAACAGCATGTTTACATGTCTACTATATATGTTTGTTATGAGGGTGAAGACTTACTTTGGCCTTGAAAATAATCAGTGAACCATTGGCAGTGGAATGCATGGATTTGAGAGTTGGGGACAGTACAGAGTCAACAAGGCAAATCATGGAAACCCATTGGCCTCTGTTGAGTGAATCCCCCACAAACACAAGCCTCTTGTTTCTTAGCCTTTCAAGCAATGCTGTGGCATTGAACCTTATTAACATAGAAAGAACCACATTCCACAAAGCTCAAAAACATAGCCAAACCTGATTAATCATATCATACATATAGGTATAAACTATACAACAATCAATTTTCAAAATTTCATGAGATATATCTATGGGGTGAGAAAGACACCTAGGAAGGTCACACTGATGAGGCTTCCATCTCCAATTCTGGTAACTCAGGTCTTTCCTTCCAAACTTCTCACAAGCCAATTGATCTGACATGAATGTGCATTGTTGCTCTTTGTATAATGGATATGATTTGTTATCAAAAACCCACTTACCAGAGAATAAGTCACATTTTGAAGACAATATTGAGTCACTAACAGAGACATTATTATTTGTTTTTTGAGACAATTGTTGTTGTGATCCATCTTGTGTTAGATAAATGGCAGTGATAACTAGAAGAGTGGTTAAGATTGCTACAAGACTAACAACAGAATGAAAGGTGTTTCTGATTCCCCATGTGCCCCCAAGCACTATTTGCTGTGTTGTTGTTGCCAATTTCATTTTGCCTCTTCGTTTCCCTTCGTGCAGAACTCTCTCCTCCTCCTTTTTGAAGCTTCAATATTGCAATCGGTTGGTGAGAAAGTTTTTTATTATATAATATCTAAACCAACTATTGTCCACTAAAAGTAGTAGGTAGAGTAAGATGCATTTAGAAGTTTTTGTTGTTGACATATTCCCAGTGAAAATGGTACCAGCTCTAATGATTTAATGAAGAAAAGGTGAATGAATATTCATATATCTAATGAAAATATCCATCTCCAAATGAGTTTATGAACATAGGATGCATTTATGTTTTTATGTTATAAACATGGATAAGTGCAATATATACTACTGAAAATAGTGTTAGACTCGATCCATGTTTTTAATGTGATTTAATTTGAACAAAACCATACATGCTATCACATATATGGTGTAATGAACATGCTGCTTCATGTGTTATATTATAATGTATTATTAAACTTAATTAATAATGTTTACATTATTAGATAAAATACATATATATATACACATTAAATTACATTAAAGATTTAATTTGGACAAAATCATACATGCTATCACATATATATGGTGTAATAAACATGACACTTCGTGTGTTATATTGTCATGTATTATTAAACTTAATTAATAATGTTTACATCATTAGATAAAATACATATATACACATTAAATTACATTAAATGTGTGTGTATCAAATGAAAAAAGTTTTTTATATGAAAATGAGAGGAGTAGAATATTAACTATTAAAATTTATGGATGATATAGATTAAAAGTTATGTAATACATGATCATTTAAAAAAACATATAGCTAGCTATTTAAAAATATCACACACATAAAGATTTTTCGTTATTACCAACATATATTGGTCCGAATAGAATGAGTTTTAGTCCCTGAAGTATGTGGTTTGGTGCCTATAATAATATCTACCGAGTGGAAAAATAGTATGAATTTCTTAGTTATTTGTTTTTTTTACTTCACCTTATGTTTTATTGGGTGCTAAGTCACTTCACTTTTTATTTATTCTTGTACAATGTCCAAATGGAAAATGTAAACTTTTCTATTTAGCTATTTGCTAATTTGCCCCAAAACTTTGATATTGCATTATATTATTTGGAGCGACATCAATATTGTATGACATCAAAAGTATCTGATCCATTAGTTAATGTTTTCTGCTGCAAGTAAACTAATTAATAAACCTATAGCACTTTTTTGTATCAGATGTGTTTCCAAATTTGGTTTGAAATGACCATGTGCAGGCCCGGTTTAACGAAATAACAGTCGGTTGTGTTGTTGATGTTTTCACAACCAAGAACATTGCTTGAAGTAAGCTCGAAGCTTCATTGTGCTTTCCACTCCATCCTCTTCCCTGAAAGAATGATTCAAATAAATTAATACCAACCAATAATTGTCATATATTTTTTCTTTATATAGATATAGTGGAAAACAGATAAGATACCCTTTAGATTAAATTTATTTGGTTAGAATACAAAGCTACAATGGCTTTATGTATTTCTACACATACCAATTAAAAAAAATGGCTTAAGGGTTCAATCATTTTTTCTTGAAGAACAAGCAAAACATTCTTAGACCAACTTTTGGTTTTAGTAACTTAAGTAAGTACCGTAAGGACCCTTCACTTCTTTTACAAACCTTTACTCCTCCACTTCACCACTTTCCGAAAACTTTTACACTCAATTACAGCAATTTAAGCAAGCTGCAACTATAAACAAAGAAAAAGTCAGGTTGAGAATCAATTATTATTCAATCAGACAAATCAGAATCTCTATGCCTTTTAATCTAAAATGAGCTATATATATCTCATGATATTATCTCTAATGTCACTTATTAATTAAGAAGTACAAATGCATTTATTAGATTATATATTCAAGAAAATCATATTCTTAGTAAAATAAGATGGAGGAGCAGGAGCCACACAGTGGTGTAGTAGAGAGCAGTAGATGAGTACCATGAGTTCCCTCATGGATCATCCCAAAAGTTCCCAGCAAGAGTATTGATAAAACTCATGTATTGATTTGATAAAAGATGATTGAAATGATACAAGTAGTCCATATTTATAGGCTAAACTATTCAGCCACTAAACACACAAAGCAACCCAAACAAACCATAACAGAATCAAGAAAACTAACAGAAAAATATTCCTAATAATATTTCTAACACCCTCCCGCAAGTTGGTATTTGGTAATACCAACTTGAAACCAAGTAAGAAATTCAACTAAAAGAAAGGAAAAGGAAAAGGAAAACAGTTCAGCATCAGGCACTAGAGCCACTTTCCTCAAGTGATTGAATACTTTTATACCCATGTTCATTGCTTCCTTGGAAGAAGATGCCCCATCAGGGAGAATCATGAATTCCTGCACTGATAGCTTATTTCCAACATGAACACCACCAACATCACAAGCAAGGGCCACATCTATACGATCATTTATAAGAAGAGGTACTCCATAGAAAAAGGCACACTTTGGTAGCATCGATAAAATCTCGTGTCTCAGCTTCCTTTTCCCTTAATTGAACAATGGTAGCACCACCTTCAACAACAGCTTTAAACAGCTTCAGAAATAGGACGACCCCACTTCTTATTCATACCCGAGTCAGTTACAACATATAGCAATAAGACATTTGGATTGAACCTATCGTGCCCACAAGAACTCTGGTTCATATTCTTAAGTGCCAAAAGATGGTCAAAAGGGCCTTGGGATCCATTTCCAATGATCAAGTCTCTGTTGTATTCCAAGGCAGCCTCAACATAGCGTTTAGCTATCTTAACTGCTGAAAGCATTAATGAACCTTTTGCCAGCTCTGCTGCTATGCATGATGCCAAAGTATAACCAGTACCATGAGTATTGCGAGTATTTACACGCGATGAACACAGCTCATAGAACTCCTCATCATCAAAGAATATATCAGTAGCATCTAATGAATTTGGGAGGTCACCACCTTTGACAAGTACATTCCTAGGACCCAAATCATGTATCAATTTTGCAGCAGTACGAATGTCAGAACCTGATTTCAGTGGCATGTCACCAAGTAAAACTGATTTCTCTCTTATTAGGAAAATATATCTCGTCATTGTATCAAACAACATAAGTGCAGACTTTTCATCAGGATCACGCATATAAGCAGACACAATAGAATTCCAAGAAGCAAAGGTTCTCTCAGGCATTTTATCAAACAACTTCTGTGCATACGAATCCCTTTCACATATTACATCAAACAACTGTTGTATACTCACATGTTTATCCTCGATTGGAATTATAAGACTAAGCTCTCGTTCTGCCTTTCTCTTAGGGATCAGTGTACCACCAACTTCTTCTGCACCAAACGTGGCAGCATTGAAGTAAATCATAGAGTCACAAGAAGGGAGGTTGAATTGTGACCCTTGAAAACTTTTGGTTCAACCTGCAAGTACTTTGAACAACTTACTGATCTCTGCTCAAGGAATGCCTTGGCTATCAGAAGTTCCTTCTAGAAGATAGTAGTTAGTGTATAATGCCAACTAAGTAGATTAAAACTATCTTCTTAAAGGCAAGCAAAATCATAGGGATTGATATCATCAAAATTTATTCTTCCATATAATGTATTTAATGTAGTTACAACTCATAATAAGGTTCAAAAGAATGATATAATGTTTATGCAGTTATGCAAAAGCAAAACAATGAACCTGTCACTTTAAACCAATCTTCTGAAGGGTCAAATGATTTTGTATTTTAATAAAACTTTCCAGAATAGTTATTTAACCAATAACTAATAAGATTATGTGAGAAAAACTGTTAAGAAGAATAGTATAAAGTTTCTGCAGTTGTGCAGAAGCAAAACATTGAATCTGTCACTTTAAACCAATCTTCTGAAGGGTCAAATGAACTTGAAACTTGATGAAACTTTCCAGATCAGATATTTGAATAATAAACAATCAGAATATAAAGTTAAATCTTATTAAAATCAAGTTTGTAAAGATCTGGTAGTTTGAACCCTAAGTTCAATGTTGAAGAATGGACAGATTTCAAGAAATGTGCTTCTAAAGCACCAAACAGTTTCATAATGTGATGAAACTTTCCAGATCAGTATTTTAACTTATATGGATGTGATTTATGTGAAAGTATCAGTTCAAAAATAGTTTTATCAAAATATGGTTTACAGCTTGCTAAATATTCAAAATATGAACAATAACTAGCAATGCAATAGATCTATGTACGGAAAAATAAAGAGAGAAAGGGTAAGAGGCATTGCACAAATGTTTTTTATACTGGTTCACCCTCACAATCCTTGGGCTACATCCAATACCTACCTCAGTAGGATTTTCCACTAATCAATCATGGTTACAAGGTATTCTTTGCTCCCACAGCCTCCTCAGGCTCTTTGCCAAGTATTATTCTGCAAAAGGCATTGGCAGCCATCTATATGTCTTAAGATGGTTGGAAGTAAGCTAAAGGCATTGGTAGAACATGATAAGCACTTGCTAGTAACACAAATGTGTTAAACCAGAACTGATACTACACAATTCTTACTTCCTTCTCTTGCATATTACTCAATCTTAAGCTAAATTTTCTCATTAGTAAGATGTTGAAGATAAGATCCCTTTATCCAAACTAAGTTGAATCATCAAGAATAGGGGCTTGGATCTTATCATAAGATAATGGGATATAAGAATAGAAGAGGTATGGAGGCTCTATCTTTTTCCAATGTAACCTCTTTCTTTTTCTTCTTTCACTTTATCACCCCATGAGAAGCACTTACTACAAATTCTTCCATGCAAAGAAGAAATGATCTTATTCCTTTTCTCACACAGATTTCAAACTAGAAACTTACTGCAGAACCTTCTGTAGAAGATCTAGTAACCCAGAATACTGCAAGTACCTTCTGCAGATTCTGTTGAACCAAATCTCAGCAGATATTTTGTGAAACATGTCATATTGAAGACATGTACATATTCATGAATATACCCATGGGTGAGTAACATTGAGTATCCCTTGATATCCTTCATAAGATATTGATCATCATTCCTAAACTTAGAAGTTGCAGCAAAAATGCTTTCATTAATCTTGGATACATAGGCTCCTATATTTTAAAGAATTTGAGTCATCCTAGTCTTTCTAAGAGGACATATGCACCCCAATCTTCTCTTATGAGTGGTTTAGGAGTTCTAGTGGAAAAGATTTTGTTACCGGAATAGTTGTTACAAGGACAACTCTAATTGGTAAACTTTGATGAACATGAGTAGCTACAAATTTTCTGCCATTTCATCCTATAGCTTTGATCCTCGTGAAAATAATAGGAATGATACAAGAAATTGGCAAAAATAAGTAATGTTGTGAAAGAGATTTGAATATATGAAGGAAACAACCTATCTTTCACTTTGGATTATAGCTACTATTTATAGTGAGTAAAAATGAAGGCAACAACTCCCTCTTTAGGCTTTGAGGAATATGAGAATATCATCAATGGAAAGAATTCCATCTCTCTTTACTCTCTCTTCAAAAGCATGATTTTTTTCTTCTAGATGGGAAGTTCATCTTCTAAGTGTTCTAGATTAGGTAGAGAAGGCTCATGTTGAACTTAGAACACAACAATTATGCATTTGATCTTTAACGAATCTTTATCTTTCTTCTAGAAGATGCTTAGAAAAGATATCAGCAAGTTAAGACTTTGTCTCAACATATTTCAGTTCAATGTCATGCTTATGACCATGATCTTTAATAAAATAATACTTGTTGTCAATATGTTTTGATCTAAAGTGATGCATGGGATTGATAGATAGGTTCATAGAACTTTCATCATCACATAAGATTGGGATTTCAGTGTACCTTAGAGAGTAGTCCTCCATTTAATGCTTAAACCCAACCTTTGTGAATATCTTATTGTTGATGTATATTTTGCTTCTACAATGGATAGGGCAATAGTATTTTGCTTTCCATGATAAGAGAGATTAACCAAGAATTTGGCATTCACCGTTTGTGCCTTTTCTCTGAATCCTAACTCCAGCAAAATCAACATCATAGAATCCTACAAGATCAAAGCTTGTTCCTTTCTTGTACCAAAGGCCAAGATTAGTAGCTAAAACAAGGAATCTAAATATTCATTTTATAGATATGACATGAAATTATTTTAGGAGAAGATAGAAACCTTGCACATAATTCAATTGAAAATGCAATAGCTTGCCTACTTGTTTTTTAAGAATAATAAGGAAGCAATCATACCTTTGTATTCCTTTTTAGTAACAAACTTACCATATTCATCTTTATCATGCAAAGTGGATCAATGCATTGGTTTGTCCATTGGCTTAGCTCCATCCATCTTGAATCTTATGAGAAGATCTCTTGGAGATTTCATCATCTTCTTGCTTTCTTTATTTCTGATCACTTTACCTTTCTCATCCATCTTGTTTATGAAAACTCATCTCGTTCCAATGATGGATTGATTTTTAGAAGGGGAATTATTGTCCACACTTTGTTCTTTTCAAAATGTTCAAGTTCTTCTTCAAATGTATCTCCAATGATTTGATCATTAGGGTGAGCATTAACTCTGGTTTCCAGCTCCTAAGTATGGATGGATCATTGGAAGCTGGTTGAATATTCCCCATTCTGTTTTTTCATAATTTAGAATCAGAATATGCATTCATGTGTTTCTGCTCCTTCTTCTAATCAGTTTCTGATCCTTCTTCTGATCATCTTTTGTTTCATGACTTCTGCTTCTGAAGTCAGTTTTATCCTTCTGGTTTAGATTTAGTTGTTCTATTTCATTTTCTAAACCTGCAGTTCTTTCTTTCTTTCTCAAGAGAAGCATTAGATTCAAAGAGCAACAACATGCATACTTTCCTCAATCAGTTTGATTTCTAAAGGCATTTGTAGTTAGTGAATATCCATGATAGACTGCCTTATTAGATTTTGAATCAAACTTACCAATATAGCATTCACATCCAAATGTATGCAAGTATGAAATGTTTAGTTTTCTACATTTCCACAATTTATATAGAGTCTTGTTTCACATGCTTCTAATAGTGACTATATTCAAAGTATAACATGAAATGTTTACAACTTCATCCCAAAAATATTTTTAACACACGAGTCATTTAAAATGGTTGTAGCCATCTCTTGTAGTTTCCTATTCTTTCTTTTCACAACTCCATTCTGTTATAGAGTTCCATGGCATGAAAAGTTGTGAGAAATGTCATTTTCATCAAAGAGGTCTTTGAATAAGGAGTTTTTAAACTTCCCTTTATGATATCAACTCACAGAAGCAATACTGGATCATTTTCCAATTTTGACATTCTTGCATAAGCTTCTAAAAGACTCATCCTTTGTGATTAAAACTAATGAGTAGTTTATCCAAGTCCCATCTTGAAAAGTCTTTTGAAATAAGAGATGATATTTTATCACAGCAAACATCACACAGATTTTCTAAGCCCATAAGAAATCATCTCATTTAGGACAATATATTCAAAGATGTTCTAATCAGCAAGTTACTGCTCTAAATCATGAAAACCTCATTTACTCATGTACTTCAAACTGCATTTGTGAATTATTTTCAAATCACATAAGTATGAGATTTCACCCTAATAAACTAGAGATCTCAATCTTTCTAACAAGACAAAGATCATGCAATTTGGATTTTCCTATCCCAAGATATGATGCATTTAAGTTGACTGGTTTATCACAAAGTGCAGAATGAGACAATTCTATTTTTTATACACTGATACAAATCCATGCAACCAAAATCTTAAATACTTAATGGGATTAAACTATTAAGTATTATCTTTCAAATCCAACTGGTTTCACTTGAAAAAGATTTTCCTTGCTCAAGTTATAAACATCCAAAAATAGTAGGCTCAAATATGATCATATAACAAAACAACCTACTTTAATGACTTACTGGGAATTATTTAGATGTTCTAAAATTCTGAAACTTTCCAGTATGAAAATAATATAAATCTGTTTTGCAATGAAATTGGTTTCATTCAAATATTACTTTTGTAGCCCAAGTTATGATCAGATGAAGTGGACTGCTTTATATCAGAATTTATAACAGAACAACTATATTCACAAATTTACTGGGACTCTTGTAGTTGTGATAAAATTCTCAAACTTTCCAGTTTAATAATAACATGAATAAGCTTTCAAATAAAATTGGTTTTACTGAAAAAGCATTCCTGTGGCTCAAGTTATGATCTGTTGAAGTGTACTAGTTTATATCAGAACTTATGACAGAACAACTGTATTCAAAATTTTACTGGGACTTTTGTGATTAAGCTAAAATTCTCAAATTTTCTAGTTTGATACTACCATCAATAATCTTTCAAACAAAATTGGTTTCACCTAAAACAGACTTCTGTAGATCAAGTTATGCTCATTTAAAGATAGCTATATCAGAATTTTAAACCAGCAGCACTATAGCACATTACTTTTGATCTTCTAATCATTTTCTTCTTATGTTCAAGACTGATTAAGTGATTAGAATAGAATGTCCATATAAATTTTAATCAATGATGATCATTCAATCATTAAGCACACAAGACCTTAGCATAAACCTATGAGGAATGTGTTTCAAATTGATTGACTCTATGAATATGCATAGGGGATAGAAATCATTGATACCTTGTTCTTGGTCAATTGAACTGTACCTTTTCTTACCCATTTCTTCATTCTAAAATTCATGAACTTTGAAGATTTCATGCTAATCATTTGAGAAGCATTGGCTAGAGACATGTTCCTTCTTTGGAGGGAATATTTTCATTTAAGCCTTGGAAGTTTTTCCTTTAGCCAATGGTCCTATCTTCTTGAGAATTTTTCTGCATAAAATTACTAAGGAGACATTTTGGTACCCATTTCATCTTAGGTCCTTGAGTGTTAGTGGTTGAACTCTTAGGCGATTTAGCGACTCATACCATCTTATCTTTCATATAATTATTTCTTCTAAAATTGCACAAATAAGAGATATGATGTTCTCAATAATAACATATAATGAGATTGAATGATGTCTTGATCATTTGAAGATCATTTTTAAAAACATGGACATGGTATTGGGATGAGTTCTGAAATCTGTTTGCCATAAACTTAGTTTTCCATGTAAAATAGCAATGTTCCCATTATTGACAAAACATGGAATTAGAGCAAGTAGATTCTTTAGTTTTGGCAAATGTTGAAAATCAGTTTTCAACTTCATTTTCAAGATTAAAATGATTCTTGAAGATAGTTGAGGTTTCACAAATTACAAATATATCTTCTTCAAGAAAATCATATTCATCTTTCAAAGTTTCAATTTGAAGTTTAATAGAAAAGAACTCCTTTTTTAAACCATTCCATATTCTTATTTTCAAGGTTTATCAAAGCATCATTCAATTCATCATAAGCAAAATCTATCTCATCATAGGAAGGACAATGTTCAAGTTTTGCAGTACATACCTTAAGGTTCTTTTGAGCCATATGTAGAGTTATATCAGTTTCTAGCAACATTAGCTCTTTCTTGAAGTTGTTCATTTCTTCAATATTCTGCATCAACACTTTTGGAGTATGCTTCTTGGTTGGCCATTACTTCTTCCTGAATCTTTTCCTCTCACACGGTTAAGTGTGCTCAACCCATAGAGGTTGAGCTCTGATACCAATTGAAGTAAAGCATAGAGTCACAAGAAGGGGGGGTTGAATTGTGACCCTTGAAAACTTTTGGTCCAACCTTCAAGTACTTTGAACAACTTACTGATCTCTCTGCTCAAGGAATGCCTTGGCTATCAGAAATTCCTTCTAGAAGATAGTAGTTAGTGTATAATGCCAACTAAGTAGATTAAAACTATCTTCTTAAAGGCAAGCAAAATCATAGGGATTGATATCATCAAAATTTATTCTTCCATATAATGTATTTAATTTAGTTACAACTCATAATAAGGTTCAAAAGAATGATATAATGTTTATGCAGTTATGCAAAAGCAAAACAATGAACCTGTCACTTTAAACCAATCTTCTGAAGGGTCAAATGATTTTGTATTTTAATAAAACTTTCCAGAATAGTTATTTAACCAATAACTAATAAGATTATGTGAGAAAAACTGTTCAGAAAAATAGTATAAAGTTTCTGCAGTTGTGCAGAAGCAAAATATTGAATCTGTCACTTTAAACCAATCTTCTGAAGGGTCAAATGAACTTGAAACTTGATGAAACTTTCCAGATCAGATATTTGAATAATAAACAATCAGAATATAAAGTTAAATCTTATTAAAATCAAGTTTGTAAAGATCTGGTAGTTTGAACCCTAAGTTCAATGTTGAAGAATGGACAGATTTCAAGAAATGTGCTTCTAAAGCACCAAACAGTTTCATAATGTGATGAAACTTTCCAGATCAGTATTTTAACTTATATGGATGTGATTTATGTGAAAATATCAGTTCAAAAATAGGTTTATCAAAATATGGTTTACAGCTTGCTAAATATTTAAAATATGAACAATAACTAGCAATGCAATATATCTATGTGCGGAAAAATAAAGAGAGAAAGGGTAAGAGGCTATGCACAAATGATTTTTATACTGGTTCACCCTCACAATCCTTGGGCTACATCCAGTACCTACCTCAGTAGGATTTTCCACTAATCAATCATGGTTACAAGGTATTCTTTGCTCCCACAGCCTCCTTAGGCTCTTTCCCAAGTATTATTCTGCAGCCTCTTCAGGCTCTAATCACTAGTATTCTTTGCTCAGCCTCTGCAGGCTCTTATAGGTTTCATTTGCAGCCTCTCAAGGCTTCTCATCTACTGCAGCTTCTTCTGCAGGAAGTACAGACTCAAAAATACCTTGCAGATTTACTTCTGCAGGAGTTACACCTCTGTTTAGCTCACCGCACCTGTGCAGCAGCTCACAGCAACAATAATATACTCTCTCAAAAGACATTAACACTCTTAAAGCACTCTTGAGAGTTTACAGAAGATGTGTTTGCTGAGAATATAGAAAATAGGCTCAAAACTTCTACAAATTAAGCACAGTAGCAAAAGGTTGAGCCATCTCTCTCTTACTAAACTTTTTAGAGCAGAATCTGAGAAAATGTGAAGAGAGAGAAAGTCTCCAGAAGATGGATTTGTAAATCTAAGCCCGGATGCTTCTTCTAGAGAGAGGTGTGTGTTCAAATGTGGGAGAACACCTCCTTTTATAGGAATAATGGGCAGCTAGCCGTTAGAGAGGTTCCTTGCACCTCCAGCTAACTCCTCATGACAAGTCTCCTTCATGCAGCAGCTGTCACAGACAGGTACAACTGTCTCCTTTGACTGGTCACATCTTCTGGAGCCTATCTTCTGCAGAATGTGAAGTTTGTGGATTCTGCAGCAGTTCTTTTTGTAAGCATGTTGTGGGCTTCAAATAATTTGGCATAAATTATTTGAACTGTGTTTAACTCAGTTGCAGTCTCAGAAATGAGAAAAATAGATTTGGATCAATTCTGCTTCTTCTGCAGCTTTCCTGACAACATGTTGCTTCTGCAGAACAATCTTCTTCCTTCTATAGAGGGTTGTTATGGACATATGAAGATTGTAGAGAACTTCTGAACTTAATTTTTTTTATTGTATAATTAGGAAGTTTAGGAACTCATGAACCTGAAGTGAAATGCTTTTTCTATAGCTCTTTAAGAGTGAATCTCCCTTCTAATATATCATGGCATCCTTCTAGGCCAATTTTCTGTTTGTAAGGAATGAACCAAGTTGGTCTAACATTCATTGTCCCATATTTCCTTTTCTTATTCTCTGAATTGCTTTTTCTCCAATTACTTTGTTTGCATCAACAACACTTGGAATGACTATGCTTGAATTGCTTAAATGATCTTTCACATTCAGAAGGTGTTCAATTTCATGAAAAGCTCCTTCTCATGCTTCTAGTGGTCTTGAATGATCCTTCCAAAGCTTCAACTTTTCTTCTGAAGCTTGATACAACTCAGTTTAATATTCCTGGGATCTTAGATGAACTGTTTTGACCTTCTTGAAGCTAAGAAGCTATTTCTTGAACTTATTTCATCACTTTTGACACGAAAGCTCTATGTGACATGCTTCTAGACACATATTCTGATGTTAAATGATGTTTATGATCTTTGCACCTTCTTTCTGTAACTTTTCCTGTATTCTTTCTCAAGTGAAAACATTAGTACCAAAGTATTCATAACACTTAGAATATTGTTGTGAAAGTTTGTTGTCATTAAAACCTTTGCTCAAAGGGTCTTGGACCTTACAAGCATTTCCCTTCGGAGCTTCCACAAGCAGCTGAGACTTCTCAGTGACGAACAACACCGCAGTAGTAGCATTCTTGGACACGCCGTTTTCAGCCTCAATGATACCAAGGTTTTCACCATCAATCTGCAGAGAGATCTTTCCCTCGTTACCGCTGTTTGATGAAGCAATTATTAAACCTGCTGAAGTTTTCTTGGATTTGAATCCAAAATCGCTAAAAGTAAAAGGATCTGGAGGTGATTTCCACTCTCCTTTTGTGGTGTAATCTTCACTGATATCACCAACAAAGTGCGGATCAGTGAACGAAAATGAAACAGAAGAAGGAGGAATTTCTGGTGATGATTTCGTGAATGTAGGGTCGGTGAACAGAAACGAAACAAAAGGAGGAGGAATTCTGGTGATGATTTCGTGAATGTAATGTCAGTTGAACAAAGGCAGATTGAGGAAGATGAGAAAGCAATAGTTGCAGGAACAGCAGTAGGAGATGCCTCTATATTGAGGTGTTGCATTTGTTTCTTGAAGGAAGAAGATGAAAAAAGTTTCAGCAATAGTCTCTGCAATCAGCGATGTGTTCTTCAGAAAACATCGATTCTTCTTCTTGAAGCGCGGTGAGCTCCATGGATGGAGCTCTGATACCATCTTAGTAAAATAAGATGGAGGAGCAGGAGCCACAGTGGTGTAGTAGAGAGCAGTAGATGAGTACCATTGGTTCCCCCATGAATCATCCCAAAAGTTCCCAGCAAGAGTATTGATAAAACTCATGTATTGATTTGATAAAAGATGATTGAAATGATACAAGTAGTCCATATTTATAGGCTAAACTATTCAGCCACTAAACACACAAAGCAACCCAAACAAACCATAACAGAATCAGAAAAACTAACAGAAAAATATTCTTCTAACAGAAAAATATTCCTAATAATATTTCTAATACATATTATCTCTGTCTTAACTATTTTTTCTTCTAACCTATTTTAAAACTTTTTTATTAATAATATCCTTTTAACTCATTATACTGTCAAATTCTAAAAATTTCAAACCGATTATCAGTTAACAATCCCCTAAAATTCTATTGACATTGACTATATTCCAATAAATGCATTAAAAACCTTTTACATATTATTCTCCCACAACCCCCACTCGTCTCCTTAGGGTGAGGTAAAATGTAAGTACCTTAAGTGCTCTTGGAGCCCAGAGGCATTCCCTGCCTTAGACTGGGGCATCATCCCCTCACCCTAAATTTTAATTCATAAAAAAAAATATTATTCTCCCACAAGCATGGTTGTGAGGTCTGTGGGTTTAACCTTCAGATCGGAGTGGTGGTAAGGTAAAATCCTCTAAGTAGGGGTGGCAAATGGATGGATTGGGTGGATTTGGATCAGGATTATAATGGATGGATTGAAACAATCCATTAATCCATTTATGATCCATTAAAAATATATTATAAAAATTCAATCCATCCATGACCCATTAAATAAAAATCATCCAATCCATCCATTAACAATTATTTTATGGATGGATATCCAATCCATCCATACTTTTAAAAAATTATTTTTTTATCATTCTTTTAAATTTTTTTATTAACTAAAAAATTTAAAAATTTTTAACTAAAAATTTCTCTCTCTATATTCTTCTGTTTCTCTCTCCTCTCTCTCCCCTATGTCTCTTTCTCCCCTGTCTCTTTCTCCCATGTTTCTCTCTCCTCTATCTCCTTGTTTCTCTCTCCTCCCTCTCACCTCTATCTCTCCC